>JABUQX010040771.1:2500-5000 GCA_015478945.1 Trachelipus rathkii
AGAATTGCAAATAAACTATCTTTCCAATGTTTTTGAATACATCCCAAACAGGGAATATTTGGTAGCATACTTATTTTCCTAATTTATCTCAGATCACCATATTGTTTATGGAAAAGTTATAAGTTATCTGTGAGAAATTAAACTCTCTGACCCTAACTTTGTCCTACACTTTTCGAAATTTGATAAATCTTTTGTTGCGGTTCTTGACAAACAAAATTTTCAAAATATACTGAACAAATTTTTAATTTGCAAACATCCTCACTTCTATATCAGTATTTTTGTTTCTCTACTTAAGTACACATTATGCATACATTCGTAGATATATACATGGAAATATACATTTTCATAAAACCTATAGTAATTTTTTTTGAAAGGACATACAGTTGAGGAACAGTCTAATCACATTTTGTAAGAATGACTTGGTTACTATGCACACAGACATAGACACAGACACACACACACACACATATATATATATATATTATATATATATATATTACAGTATATTATATATATTACATGACCTATACATTAATATATATATACAATAATATATATATACTAGTATAATTGATATATTATATAAACAAATATATATAATATACAGTATATATAATATACATATAATATATATTAATATATATTAAATTTAATTAAATTTATTATATACTATATATACTATATATATATATATAATAATAGTAATACTATATATATCATATATAATATATACTATATATATATATATATATATATAGATAGATATATTTAATATTACATATATATAGTATATATATATATATAATATATAATATATATATATATATATATATATATATATATATATATATATATTATATATATATATATATATATATATATATATTATATATATATAATATATACAGTATATATATCATAAGGTTGACAAAGCTTTATTTTATAATTACGGTCACAGTACTAGAGCACCCCCCCCCCCCCCCCCCCCCCCCGCGTATGAAATTAGTAAACTGCTTTACTATAAAATATTCGATAGTACCCAAAATATATATTTAATACTTTAATTAATAACGAAGAAAACTGCTTTTCATGTCAATTGGTGATTCGTTTGTACACGCTTTAAATGTTCATAGTTCTTTATTTTGAAGAGATTTGGAAAAACCATGATATAAAGGTAACGAATTCAGAGAAACATAGATAGAATATATATATATATATATATATATATAATATATATATATATATATATATATATATATATTATATAAAAGTATATATATATATATATATATATATATAGTATATATATACGTATATATAATATGTATATATTAATATATATATATATATATATTAAAAATAAAAAAAATATATAATATAGTATATATATAGTATATATATATATATATATATATATATATATATATATTAGTGAAGTATTTTCATTTTCTCCCCCAACCCCAAAGGCACCTTTTATACCATACCCTTTTCGATCACCTATTCACCCATTTAAGTCGCCCAACACAATTAATCTGAATCCCCTACTCACTTTATTTAAAACATCAATCAGATTTTCCAAGAAATTTATACTCTCCTCAGTATCACAGTCAGATGGACCATATGTTACAACTACACATACCTTTACCTTCGCAAATTTAAATTTAAATTTAACCCTTAGAATTCTAGAATTCCTACATACAAAATAAACCATAATTCTGTGCTACAGGTCACTTATTAGAATCGCGACTCCTCCTTTACTCCTCTCCTCCTCCCATTTCTCTTCACTCCAGCATACACATATTTCACTCCACGCCTCTCGCCTTCACCATTTTCTTTCATCTTCGTTTCAGTCACAGTAAGAATATATAATTTATCCTTTCTAAATACATCCATCACTTTTCTATAATTCTCTTCATTATTTATTCCTCTAACATTCCATACACCCAGACTATTCATACAATTTCGCAGGAAGATATAAATTCCCTTTTGGGTATCACGACCATGTCCGAGACATGTATATACATTCCTAGGGAATAAATAATGTCAACTACCTCTGTCAATTTAGTCACCAACTACGACACGCAGAACATACTCTGTGGGAACTCTTTCTCCCCCCAAACATAGGGATAAATGAAAAAACGGTGCTTTCTGCAATATTAGTAGTGTTTTATGGTTACATGTGATGCGGAAAGTCTACTACTCCCGTATAAGAAAAGTAGAGATACGAGCGTAAGAGGGGCGAACCATTGGGCACAAGAATATCATTGGATGTGTCATACACCCCAAATGTACAATGAGGAAGTAAGTTATCCCATCTCTTCGATAGCGCTGCTTCTCTGTCTGTCTGTCTGTCTGTCTGTCTGTCTGTCTGTCGTCTGTCTGTCTGTCGTCTCTCTCTCTCTCTCTCTCCTCTCTCTCTCTCTCTCTATATAATATATATATATATTTATATATATAATATATATTATATATATATATATATATATATATATATAATAAA
>JABUQX010040771.1:15000-18175 GCA_015478945.1 Trachelipus rathkii
CAACCCTACCTTTGGCTCTTTTCTCTGCCTCCTCTTAAATCTTTGGCGTTAGTACTGCCGTCTTAACTTCTAATAAGTTGAGCTATTTGCTCAACTTTCTCTATTTCTCCTCTCCGTTTCGCTCCATCTCATTATGATTTTATTTCTGCTCTCTGAGACGGATGGTCCTGAAGGTATCCCTACTATGGCCCTCAAAACCTGTGATTCTGAGTTTGCAACCTTCCTTGGCAGGCTATTTCGTCTCTGCCTTCCAAATTCAACCTTTTCCTCCTCCTCCTGGAAGTCTGAACTTATTCAGACTGTGCTGAAGAAGGGGGACCACAGAAAGCCATCTGACTATCGTCCTGTCACTTTAACCTCTGCTCTTTATAAAGTTTTCGAAAGATTTAAAAACGTCTTCCCTCTAATGTTATTGTTATACTTTCTACGAAGAAAAGTTTTTAGGGTCGCAAAGCGTTCATTTTGTGTGATTTCGAGATGAAATATAAGTAAGATGCATGAATTTCTGAATTTGAAGACAAAAGGTAATTTCCGATGGCAGCCTCCCTGCTGTGCTGCTGATTGAACGAGAATAAGCAGCGTTAAACCAAGCTTTATCAATTTTAGTTCAAGGAAAAGAGAATGGAATGTATTTCTCTCTCTCTCTCTCTCTCTCTCTCTCTCTCTCTCTCTCTCTCTCTCTCTCTCTCTCTCTCTCTGCTCTCTATAAATATATATATATATAATATATATATATATATATATAATATATATATATATATATATATATATATATATATATAATATATATATATATATATATAGTCTATATATATATATATATATATATATATATTATGATATAAAACTTTGCATAGAGATTATTAATGAGTCCCTGCGCTGGTCCCAAGCCCGGATAAAAGAGGTGGGTTGCTGAGAAAAATCCTACAAGCCGGTAGCCGTAAAACAGCTCAAGGTCATGGCCAACTAATGTTTGTGCCTTGGAAACACGGACAGACTTCTCGTTTACCAAGACGGCGAGTTCAGGGACTTCAGAAAAAAAACTATCACTCCAAAATAGTTACAATAAACGCAAACACTTTCTCTTGAAAAAGGAAGAGGCTGTGGAGCTGCCGAGGGAGAGGGGTCTGAATGTCTTAGAGAGGTGTGAGGTAATATATAAAGGAGAGGGAGTGGAAAAATTACACAATTATCATATCATGGTGTATAAGGGTAGGGTAGAAGAGAGAAACAACATTGTACGCGATCATTATCACAGCATAAATAAAAATGTATAATAGAAACGTATTATGGAAAACCAAGGAATTATGGCCGTGATTTTGAAAGGTGCAGAGTCAAAGTTGAATATTATACAGGTCTATGCACAGCACGGGAAGACCTATGGAGAAGAAGATAGAGTTTATGGAAGCCCTGCAGGATTTATATGATGGAAGGATTAGGACGCCTAAAATTACGGGAGATATAAATGTTTATGTAGGATTGAGGAGAGTAGGGAAGAAAGATGTTGGGTGGGATCATTCGTAATAGGAGCAAGAAATAACGATTGAGAGACTAGTCCACTTTGCCATAAGAAACGATGCAGCGATCATGAACACCTTTTTATACATGAAAAGAATAAAAAGTGGACATGGTACAGGTGGAATTCAGAAAACCAGGAATACAAGGAAAATCTATGATATATCTAATGATATGAATTGATAAGAGGGTGTTCATGGATACAAAAAGTATGCCATCGGTGTCTCTGGATTCAGACAACAGACTTGTGGTGGAGAAGATAAGATGGAGACGAGGAAAAAAAACAAAGAAAGTAACCAGAGATTGATGCTGTTTTAAAAATTTAAAGGATGAAAAGATAAAGGAAGATTTCCACAAGAAACTAGTTAGAAAATATGAAGAAATATCAGGAACTGTGGAACGATCAGAGGAAGGTTGGAGAGATTTCAGAGAATTTGTGTAGCAGGTGGAGAAAGATGTGATTCTAACAAAAAGATAGCAATGGAATAAGGAAAAAGACGGTTTGATGGAATGAGGAAGTCTGAAACGTAGTAAGGAACAAAAACCAGAAAAACCGTTTATTGATGAGATAAGGACAGAGGAAAATAAACAAGTTTATGTTCTGGCGAGAAATCGAACAGAAAAAGTAAAGAGATGAAACATCAACTTGCCATAGGAAAGGATAGGAGGAGAACTGGAGGATGACATAAGAAACACTGGGAATTGATATATGGAATGGCTAAGAGATTAAGAAACAAGAAGGGGAAAAAATGGGCCCCTTTTTAAAGGAAAAAAAAAAGAAGAATTTTAAAAAAGAAAAAACAAAAAGAGATTAAGAACAAAAGATGAACTTAACACTATTTTGAAAACCAATATTGAAAAGGCCGAAGAGATACGGGGGGAATATTTTGTGGAATTATTGAATGTGGAGGATGACGAAGAATATATAGAGGAGGAGAACCCACAAATAGAAGACCGAGAACGAGAAGACTTAGAACTGATACATGGCGAGGAAGTGAGACAAGCTATAAGAGCCTTAAAGAATGGGAAAATTTCTGAAATCGATAGATTGAATAATGAAATATTCAAAACAGGAGAAAGGATGATGGGATAGATGACAGAACTTATATATTGCATATGGAGGGAGGAGAATATACCGTCAGATTGGAGAAATGCAGTGACATGCCCAATGCATAAAAAAAGAGATAGAAGAGAGTGTCAGAATTACAGAGGAATAGTAGTGCAATTGAGTCCAAATAAAATATACGAGAGGATAATAGAAAAAAGACTCCGGAGAGAACTAGAGGGAAAGATCGCAGAGTAGCAACACGGATTCAGGGCAAATAGAAGTGTAATTGACTTGATATTCTCTTTTAAAATGATAGTGCAAAAAGAGAATAGAATTGAATAATACAGCATATATCGCATTTATAGATTTAGAGAAAGTTTTTGATAGAATACAAAAGAGAGAGAGAGAGAGAGAAGAGAGAGAGAGAGAGCGAGAGAGAAGAGAGAGAAGAGAGAGAGAGAGAGAGAGAGAGGGAGAGAGAGGAAGAGAGAGAGAGAGAGAGAGAGAGAGAGAGAGAGAGAGAGAGAGAGAGAGAAAGAGAAAGTAGAAAGAGAAGAGGGAGAGAAAGGAGAGAGAGAGAGAGAGAGAGAGAGAGAAGAGAGAGAGAGAGAG
>JABUQX010040772.1:2500-5000 GCA_015478945.1 Trachelipus rathkii
GCAGATTTACAGGAGTTGCTAGATTTTTGGCAAGGGGCCAGAAATTTTAATCAGTAGGAGAGAAACAAGCAGGTTGTCGCACTTTTTTTATTTCTTGTGGAAAGTACGCTTATCCTGTTCGAATAGTATCCTGGCAACAGATTCCGAGCCATGATGAAATTAGTAAAGAGTGATAGGATGAGAATGAGAGTTTGTTTTTTCCATGCCGATACGCTCAATGTCTCTCCTGAATTGCGCGCTGAGAAAAAAGGCTCTATCGAACCATGGATTTTGGGAGAGAAAAGATTTAGTTGAAGATTGGAATGAACCTGCTCATCCCATCAGGATACGGCCCCCCACCTTTTTCAGCTGTGGGACCGTGAAAGCATCCCAGACTTCAAAGCAGGTTTCATTCCAAGAGTGTTTACTCAAAAAAACAACCCGAATAAAGTGCCAGAAATTACGTGTAGTGCATGGAGGAGATGGCTGGAGAAAAAGTTCATTATAATTAAAGACGTACAAAAATATTGTGGTTCAGAGTTACCAATAGAGGGAGAAATGGTATATTATCATACGAGAAGGAGTAGTGGTTGAAAACATTAAGTGCAACGTGTATCACTGTTCAAGAATTGGTTAGGACAGAATCTGGAAATATGTAGTTCCTTAATTAACTGTTTCGCCAGCATGGTTTGGAATGCTGAATGTTTTGGTCCTCCTCCCCACCTGCATCAGTGTTGAGAGGAGCCCAACCATTTAGTGTGTTGTACGTAAAATCCCCCAAATAAAGTTCCTCGGCATTTGGATGTGAAGAAGTAACAGTCTATTAAGAAGTAGTAAGATAGTCAAAAAGAACGGTGAAAATCTGTTCCATTAGGGGAAGCATAAGCAGAAACACAAGAATTAATGATAGTAGCGGAGAAAGAATTTTTAGCCACAGGAACATCGAAGTTTACGAGATTTCAGATTTCTCGAGACGTGTTGTTTACAGGAGTGTTTTTTATGTATATAAGCACAGACTCACCATTTAGTCGGAAATTAAAGAAAAAAGCAATAGATAGAGATCTTTACTTTACTTAGAAAATGAATCCACTCTTGGGTCTCATTGGATGTCTCCACTAGCACAGTCATAGTCGAAACTTAGCCTCTATACTCCCATTTCAGTCTGGAGAAGCGCTCTCCACACCTACGCGGTCCTTCCTGGACTATTGCCCGATATCTGACGGAATGGCGTAGCTCTCAATGCAACTCCATCGCTCCTCTACACAGATTAGGCGCCACGCACTTTTGGCAAAGCCAAAAGAAAAACCCCCCGCCTGCGCCCACCCCTACATCCACTTCGACCAGTCATTTAATCAGCCTAGTCGCACAAACAAACACACACAAGTTCTTGTACACAATATTATCAAACCTGTTTTTTCCTCTCTCCTCTCCTACAAGTCATCTAGGTACAACACTAGCCATATCCGGTAGGTAAGTTCCAACCTTAACTGCTAATAATACACGATACTCCGGAAGCCGGATCGATAGATTAGTACGTTATAACTATAATACGTATATAATATATGTATTTCCTAGCTACTCGGGCCTCACGACAGCGCAGAATTCGCGATGTGCATTGATAATGTCTATATATATATATACTAATATATATATATTATATATATAATATATATATATATATAGTATATTATATGGACATTATAAGTGGTTTGACTCGTTATTATGTAGGTTAGGTTAATTTTAGGGTAAGTTTCGGTAGGTTAGGTTAAGTTAGGTTAGGTAAAGTGTTAAGTTAGGTTAGTTTACCCAAAAATTTAATGTTATTTACCCTTAAAATTATCAAAATAACGATTACATTAATTATGAATTTTCGCTCCTGGAGTCTACACTTTAAATAGCCTAATACCATATAGCCCGTATAATATAATAATATATAATTAGTATATATTATATATATATACTATATATAAATATATATATATATATTATATATATATATTATTATTTATATTTAGTGATGCCAGCCAGATGTAATTTTTTCGCATCCAGCGGATGCGGATGCGCGAAGTATGTTTGATTATATATATATAATATAATATATAATATTATATATATTATATATTATATATATATTAATATATATATATATAATATATATAATATATATTTATATATATTATATATATATATATATATATAATATAATATATATATATATTCGAGGGTTTTAGCCACAAATCTATTAATATAATTGTGTTACCAAGGTACGGGACTGGGACCCAACTCAAATGCACACCACCCACAACCTCTTTCCCCAACCTCAGCCGCCCTTAATGAAAGAGATTTTTACAATGGATTAATATACTTTTGCACATTAGTATGAAATTTAATTCAAATATAGGAAGGTTGTGCCTGAGAAACATCAATTTTTCTTCTGAGAGCCCAGCATTTCTCTTTCTCATTATATTAGCCCAGCATTGCTCAATTACTCTCTCACTTGGAACATAAGTTGGAGGATAGG
>JABUQX010040772.1:17500-35199 GCA_015478945.1 Trachelipus rathkii
AATATTATATATATAATATATATATATATATATATAGTATATATATACTAGTATACTTCACTCCTCAGAATTCAGCTGCGAAGCCCCCATCTGTAGAGATCAGCAAATGACTGCTCTGCGCGAACTACTAGGTGGGGGTGATCACCTTAGAGGGAGTTGAAGATCCTTCGCGACAGAAGCAAATTGACAACGTCGATCCCCCCTTGATTTGAATATGAGTAGTAGTATACGTATGAGTATATATAGGTGGATAATAGGTGGTAAGAATATCTATGGGTGCTATCGTGTCTATATATTCATGGGTATATATTATATATATATATATATATATAGTTAGGTAGGTATGACGTATATATGATATAACTATATACTATTTTTTGATGTGTCAAAAAATAAATAAATAAATAAAATATTCCGCTTCTCACTCGTGTGTCTATCTCCTTTTAAATTCGAATGAAGATTATATATATATATAATATATATATACTATATATAGCTATACCCATACTCTATACTCTAACCTACCTACTACGCCTACCTATATTATAAATATAGGTATAGGCTATGAGTAGGTGGTGGTACATATAGGTATATAGTATTGATAGCTATATATATATGAGTAGTAATAGTAGTATAAATTTGATGTTCAAAAATAAATACAGAGAAATAAGAATATTACGCTGTCTCACTGCATGTGGTCGTAGCTCCTTGGTATGACGCGTCGGAGATGCGAAGATTATGTCGAGGATGCGTCTAAGATATAATGTAACATGGAAATTTAAATGTCAACCTCTTTGTTCCAATGAGTCTCTTTTAGTTTTGTTCGTGTGAAACACAATGCACATATATTTAATAAGATTAACCAGCGAAAAGACAGACATAGGGCGTAGACGAGAACGCTGTACATACGAAGAGGGGTCGAGGGTATTTCGGTTACTAATAACGCCTTTAATGATGAGGTTTGTCTAAAAGTGAAATTATGGGACCGTGGACATGGAAGAATTTATAGGCAATCTCTCCTGCTCGGAAGACTGGCAATGGCATTCTGGCTCTCTCTCTCGCTTACTCTCTCTCTCTCTCTCTCTGACTCTCTCTCTCTCTCTCTCTCTCTCTCTCTCCACTCTCTCTCTCCGGAACCTCGGACATGAAGGAATTAATTAGCGCGACTGCCTTTCCGGCTTATGTATATTAAATCATGGATAAGGAAGGATAATGCTGAAATAGTAGAACATGATAAGACGAAGAATGAGGAAGGGCAAGAACATGAAGAAAATAACAAAATTACCGAGGAGAATCGACGAGGGAAGTTTTTGGAAAACTAAAATTTTTTAGTGAATGAATATTAGACGTGAAAATAAAATTTGTAGTGTGTCGTTGCTGCTGTTAAGGCTGTCATCGTAGATGCTGTTTATGGGCTGAGGTGATGTAGTTGTAGAATTCTTGGATGTGATGTAGTTGTTAGATTGCGATGGGTAGAAAATGAACATGGTGAAAAAATAAAATTTGTAGTGTGTCGTTGCTGCTGTTGATGCTGTCATCGTAGATGTTGTTTAATGGAATGTTTGGGCTTGGTTTGATTCTGATTCTTGATGTGATGTAGTTGTAGATTTGCGATGGGTAAGAAATGAACATGGTGAAAATAAATTTGTAGTGTGTCGTTGCTGCTGTTGATGCAGCCATCGTAGATGTTGTTTAATGGAATGTTTGGGCTTTGCTTGAATCTGATTCTTGAGGTGATGTAGTTGTAGATTTGCGATGGGTGAGAAGAAGATGATGGAGAATAATAAATTGACTGGATCGCAGTGCAGCGTGAAGCTAAAAGTTGTTAGTGAACTAATTTGATACTGAAAATGAAATTACATCGAAAGATAATAAAAACAAGATTTTCAGGCTCGCAGGATGCTGTGTGCGTTGTCTCACAGTCGTGTTGTTGTCTGTTACTGGATGCTGTTGTTGATGGTTGAAGATGCCTTCGCTCTCATGCATATGATATATACTATATATATATTTATATATATATATATATATATATATATCATATAGTATATACTATATATATATATATAATATAATGATTACTCTCTTTCGTAATTTTAATGATGCAAATATCCATGAGCACCACCTACGTATGGTCTTTGGTTTCGCAGCGATAGTATGCTCACAACCCATCGTTTTCTTAAGTAGATGAATCGAAATTTCCTCTGCACATTAATAGTGGTCTAGGATCGTTTAATAACAGTTTCAGAATCATCAACCAGCATTTTTCTTGAATGCGTAGTATTCCTCGTATAACATATTATGAACGATCTGACCCATAGTTAGATAACACATTCACTCTCCTTCATATGCCTTATCACCCTTACGGCATACCTCTGACAAACACTTCAACCTGGTTGTATCCTGAGAGAGCAATCCATGTGACAAGTACGTTCAATACTTCTAATGCCGTTTCGTCGCTCCCGATCAAGTCTAACTTCCACTCCGATAGTGTTCGCATTTTTAGAGAAGGTTAGAGTAAGCTGCTTGCCCTTGGGTCCTATGCTCTGGCTATAACTGTTTTCGAGTAGTTTAAAGCCGCACTAGGGATAAAGTAATCAGTAATGGCCAGGCCTCGCGTAATGTTTACATTCACACAGTAATTCATTCGGACTTCAATGTAAACACGTCTCGTGTTGTAATATGATGAATTACTATTAACACATGTGAAGAATTCAGTTCCATTCGGGTTTTCTTTATATAAGTGCAACTCACATCCCGGTTATCTTATACTTCTCCACTCGAATGATGTCTTGTAACAGAGGTACTCCTATTAAGACGGACCATATCCCGCTCTGCTTGCTGGAAATGGAACACTTTTAAGATAGAGTAGGGAGATACTTGTTCACAGGTAGACAGTTAAAGCGACTATAGTTTGAAACGAGTTTAGACTGCACAAGGGAACTATATATTCTCCCGACCAAACACGCCATAGCAGGGTGAATTGAGAAAGGGTTTACACCATTCCATTCTCACAAGGGAACATTAGTAATTCTCGGCCAATCACAGTGGAGGGTGAATTGAGCTAAGGCTTGCATCCTCCAATCACAAGTAAAGTCAAAACATATGTTTATAAGGTCGTGATAGAGTAAAATAATAAATTGTAGCTTTCTATTTACAACGTTCGTTTCCAACTTGTAAATAATAATAACAACATAATAATAATAATAGTTTAGTACTTGAATTAATAATAATATTATGTCTTCATAAGAACTTTTTTTTATACAATAAAAAGGAAAGAACTAAGTAATAATAATGAAAACATCCGACTTAATAATATTGAATACATCCAATAAAAAAAAAAAATAAATAATCAATTAATAAATAATAATAATAATAATAATAATAATAATAATAATAATATATAATAATAATGAATTATAATAATGTGATTATGATAGTATTTTTCTTTAACTTTATTTTCTTTTATAGATATATTAACAACTCTACTCTAGGCAACGTTGAAATAATTTTAGTTAACATAGAGTGAATAATATAAATGTAGATGATTTATTATAAGCAGTATAGCTGTAAAGCAGTAAAGCAGTAAAGGCAGTAAAGCAGTAGAGCATAAATCTGTACTGTTCACACTGTTATAGTGACTTCCCACTCATTGATTTTACTGTTTCATTGCTAAGAGTAAAGTAAATGTTTTATGAAAAAATCTTAGATTGGGTGTTGGGTTTTGCGCTGTGTAATTGGCGGGAGTTTTATTCTTGAGCTGTTGTTGCTGTTGCGTTTGTTGTTGCATTGTTGTTGTTGTTGTTGTTGTTTGTTGTTTTGATGTTGTTTTGTTGTTATAAGTAGAATGTGAATGGTCGCTGGTCATTGTTTTGTTGATGAGGATGTGAATGTGAATGTTGTACTGTGAATGTGGTTGTTGTTGTATGTTGTTGTTTGTTGTTGTTGTTGTTGTTTGTTGTTGTGTTGTGTTGTTGTTGTTGTGTTCTGTGATGTCGCATGGAATGACGTTGTTGTTTGGCGTCTGTTTCTTGCGTTTTTGCTGGTGTAGCCTGCTGGTTGTGAAGAAGAAGAAGAAGACAGTAAGAAGAAGACAGAAGAAGAGAAGAAGAGAAGAAGACGAAGAAGAAGCAAGAAGAAGAACGAAGAGAAGAAAGATGAAGATAGATCTATTTACGGACAGAAAAAATCAGAGTTAAACCATTACAATAATAAATGTTTGAATAGCTGAAAACTTAATAATAACTATAATATGAAAAATAATTATAATACTAATAATACATAAAATAATAATAAAGAATAAAATAATATAATAATACTATATTAATATAATAATAATAATCAATACTAATAATGAATAATTATATTAATAATAATAATAAATATCAGTCTTTACTTTTATAATATGCAATTTGGATATATATCATATATATATATATATATATAATTATATATATAGTATCATATAGTTTATATATTATATATATATATATATATGATATATATAGTATATGATATAATATATAATATATATAGTATATATATATATATATATATATATATATATATATATATATATATATATATATATATATATATTATATAATATACTATAATATATATATATTAAATGTTTAGTAAATTATAAAACAGTAATATATATAATATATAATATATATATATATATATATAATATTATATATGATATATTATATATATATATATATAGTATATATAGTATATCTATATATATATATATATAATCTTAATAATAATAAAATTCTATTCATTTGTATCGTACTGTCTAAATTATATTTTGAGTTCTTTCAAAGGAAAATCCACTTTTAAAGATCAAATCTTCCTTAAGCCGTCAGGCCCTTCAAGCGAAGGCAAATAAGCCGCGGTCTATCACGACCAGGCAAAGCTGAAGGTGCTGCGAGGAGGAGATTCGAGTTCGATCTCCTCCGAAATTTTATAAATCGCAAGTGCGGAACTAAAAGAGTGGGGGAGAGTAGGGGGATAAACTCCCTCTCTCCTCAATGACGATGCGAACGAAACGCGAAAGGTATACCAAGGCGCGAAACCGGTGGCGGATCCCGGAGGTGGCGGTGGCAGGAAAGCGGGTCACGGTGCGAAGGCTGCGGGGCAGTGGCGGCGGGGCGAAAAACGGGCGCGCGCGGTAAACGTAAGTGTGTGTGTGTGTGTGTGGGCGAGAGAGAGAACGAAGCAAAAAGGGGGTAGGGGCGAATGATGAATGTAGTCCATGACAACAACGATAGAAGGAAAAGAAATAGCGGGTGGGGGTAAAGAGATGAGGGATAGGAGAAAGGGGGAGGGGTAACGTGAGTAGGTGTGGGTAGGTGTATGTGAATGTGTATGTGTACGTAAATCTGTGTGTAATGAAAAACTCGTGTAAGTTGATGACTGCGTCATCAACCTACACTCGTCTGTGCGCACATACGTTGATATGCTAAAGTATATACATAAAAGACGCCTGGGGAAGAAGGGAAGGGGTAATAATAATATATAATGATATATATAATAATAATACCAAATACTCCATACAAATATACAATCAAGTGTACGCGCGCTACGCGCGCGTAACATCATGTGTAGCACAGACGCTACGTGCGTTGCGTACACACGGGTAATATCATATGAACGTATTTCTGCTGCGTATAAAGCTTACTCTATTTCTTGTACTCGCATACTACTTTCTAAACCATCTTTCGTTATTGATAACTATTCATTATTATTCATATTTTATTGTGTTATTATTCGATTATAATTCCATTATTGGAGTTTATTTCTATTTATAATTCCACATTTATTATTTATAATATATACTGTAAATCTACAATTTTTAGGTTTACACTCAAATTTTCACTTGGTAAACTACTATATACGTATATATATATATATATACTATATATCAGTATTTATGGGAGGGTTTTATTCGCTATTTACACTTATAATATAGTATATTGTAATGTAAATATATTACTAGTATATATATATAGGTGAGGGGTACATATTTTTATGTTTCCTTTGCACCCTTTGCTTTTCGCTTCTCCTTTCCCTTAAATTTTACTATTGTTAGCTAATATCCTCATACTACTCATTAGTATTGGGCTTTGTACCTATATAGGCTCCTCCGGGGGTACTCTCACGAGAGTTCGGTAGATACCCCTGTACTCCACGTGCAATGTGTCATTATTATATTACTATTATTATATATAATACATATCATTAAATATACTACCATATAGTATATATATATATATCTTTGATAAATATAGTTCATATTATCAACCTATACATTATGCTTCGTATATATATAATATAATAGGTAACTCTTATACTGTTAGCTACCTACCCGGTCTACCCTATATATATATAATATAATATAGTACATATATACCGGGTATATATATATATAGTAATCCTAGGCGGCTAACTATATACCGTGGTTACTCACTCTATTCAAATATGCTATTAGTACTAAGTATTATCTACCTAGTGTCATATTTATTATAGCTACCGGTGAGCCCCTTACCTAGTATTTCTATTTATCATTTTTTTATTTATATATACTACACGGCGGACCCTACTTATATCCCTACTGGGATCATTACTATACCAAGTATCAGATGGAGAGAGGAGAGAGAGGAGAGAGAGGAGAGAGAGAAGAGAGAGAGAGAGAGACGAGAGAGAGAGAGGAGGATTCTGAAGAACTTCAGATGTGATTGGCGAGATGTATTGTACCGCCGCAGATTTAAACTACAGAGAGAACCCTCATTGTGGGTCACTCTGTAAAAAAAAACAAATTATAAAAAATATTTTTTATAACGAGCAAACTACTTCATTTTTCCTTAATTTTTTCGTTTTCCATACTTTTTTTTTTTCTTCTTATTAAAATTATTTAACCAAACAAAAGAGAATACCGGTCAATATTAGCTCCACATTTACGCATCTTCTGAGGTGTAATCGCCCACACTCGAGGCTTCTCGACATGAACCCAGAGCAATTACTGAGGAATTTGACCTAGGATTTTTTTCCTTTGGTTCAATCTCTCTCTCCTTTATTACTGGGTTCTTTTTTCTCTTACACAACTAACTTCTTGATGTATTCCATTTCCATTCTTCTTTTCTTCGTAATTTTAGCGGAATAGGAATTAATAGGGTCAGGTTTGAAGCTGATTCTGTTTTAAGTTCTATCGCACTCCTTTCTCCTACAACACCCCCCTTTCAGAAACCCGGACAAACAAGACGCTCGTACACTTCGCGAACCGCATTGTCACTACTTTTCACTTACCGGAGTTCTAGGCCTTCTCATCAGGCTTTCCGACAACCTTACCCTATCTGTTATGACACACTCTGCTCCCTCTGCCCGGGCATCCTCCGTTGTTGGCGGCTTAATTGCTTGTTTTCCGCCTCGTCCTCCCGCGCAGGTCCCGTCGCAGGGTCCTCGCCGTACCTCTCCCATCTCCTGTATTCGACCCCACCAGTCCTCACCTGCCTATCACCGGCTCCAGCCGCAGTCACTCCTGAACCGCAATTGTATAATTTTATCGTCTCCCCAGATTTTTAATTAAATTATCATTTTCCTTATGATAAATTAGTCGGGTGAAGTGCAATATTCCACTAAATCATTAATTACGTTGCTTCATATTTCGATATTGTTGCATTATAATATTATTTCATTTCAATTTCTTTATATTATATTATTATATTTTTATTTATAATTTAAAATTATATTATTTAAATATATTTTAAATATTAGATTATTTAATAATATATTAATAATAATTATATAAATTATTATAAATTAATGAATAAAAAGAGCTTTTAAATATTTAAATAATATTATTTTGAAACTTAATAAATTATCTATTTAAATTATATTTTAATATAAATAATAATTCAATATTCAAATATATCGAGAAATATTATAGAACATATTTTGGATTCTACTAATATACTACACCTACTAAATTTTAACATTAGGAGGTGGGATATAATCATTTTTAATTGAATAAATTTACGGTTAATAACATTACAAATTGCGTATGATCCAGGTTAATCGTAGTCAGTGACTGTAGCCTGAGTGTAGTTAGGCTGGTATGGGTATGAGATCTGAGTTTAGGGTCGATGACTGAGATACCTGCTCACGGATACTACCTGACTAGTAGGTAACGGGCACGAACGAGGTGTAGTGTAGCTACGTGAGCCGAACTAGGTATGGGCTGCACTATCCACCATCTCTTAAAATATTCACTATACTATAATTCTAAATATAAAAAATCTTTACTATTATCAAATAATTATAGATATAATAATAATAATACAAATTACTTATATATAAAAATATAACTCTAGCTAATGTAAATACCCTCATTTATCAATGCAAAATCATTTACTATGATACTATATATATTCACAAAATTATTTTAGGCTTATACTTAATGTTATTTTTTTTTTATTATAAATATTAATTATACAAAAGAGAATATAGAATACATGAATGTTTCGTAGAGAGAAAGGAATACCGAGAGCAAATAAAAAGTCCAGTTTCGACCAACAAAAAAGAGTGCAAAGGATACCGGTAGTTCTTGAGATCTGTTTGCTTGCGGTTTTCATATTAGCAGCATATTTGCTTCATATTACAGATATCTCAAGTGAGTCAATGTATTATGCTTATAAGGCTTAGAAACCCTCGATATAAGATAGTCTTTCAAGTTCCTAATAGGCATCTGTGATTTCCTTCTTAAAGGGTTTAGAAAAAGTGAAGAATAAAAAGAAAAGCAAAGTTTAATCTTCTTCCGATAGACAGAAGAAGATGGAGAGAGGTGAAGAAGGGAGGATGAAGAATTAATAAGAGTGGAATCAGAGTCGCTGATGCATCGGTGGCACGGAGCCAGGTCGACGGTGCCGAAGAATAGTAAACATTAGTTAAAATAATACTAATTATTGGTATCCAATGTTAGTTTCTAATTTTATAAGCTCAGTTAAGGATCCTCAGAATCAATGAGTAGTTTCAGAACTCCCTGCAATCCTCATTTGTTTGCACTGACTCGCTCTCCGGAAGGGGTTTCCGCCTTCAAACTATCAAGATCATACAGTCACAGTGCATGTGCTTGGCAGAAATCAATTGCATCATCGCTCGTGCGTGCAATGCATAAGTAGAAGAATACTCTGGACGTGGACAGTGCAGTTAAAGCAGGACTCGGTAGCGAAATGAACTCAAGTCCGGTGTCTGCGCACTACTACTTATAGAGGTGCTGGATCCGGTCAAGGGACAGATTTTAATAAACAAAGTGGACTATTAATATAATACATAATAATTGGTATGTTTATAATATTAATACGTTACATAAGGATGTTAAGTACTTGTATATGAGTAGTTTCAAGATCCTTAGAAGGGTATCTGTGGTAGCCCGCATGAGGGTAGCTATCCCAGTACGAATAAATAGTACCAAAAGTTCTATGGACTGAGGAGAAAATGCATACAGATGCACATATGAGATGAGAGGAAGTATACTAGATGAAAGGTCAATATTAAGATTAGATAATCAAATAGGAATATTTTCAGAAATTGAGCAAAGTCCCTACATGTAGATGAGGGTGAGATAGTATACCAAAACAGGGTGATTCTATCCCATAATAAATAGTGTGTATTACCTAATTTTAATAAATGGGATATAGAATTCATGACTTATTTGTAAATAATATAAATTACAATGACGTAACATTATGATCGGATACATATATATATGATATATGATATATATATATATAACTAATTATATAATATTAATATATATATATTATAATATAATATATATTAAATAAATTATTATTAATATATTATATATATATAATATATATATTAATATTATAGTTAATGATATTATAATATATATATATTATTATAATATATGATATATATATTATTGAATCTTTAAGTTCGAAGTCTTTAATTAATATATATACGCACCTCTCATCTCTCTACCTACTTGCTCACATTCATCTTATCTACACCTAGTATCATCTCCTAATCCTATCAGATTATATTATATATATAATTATTATATATATACAGACCTTACTGTTCACTATTGAGATGCTTCTGAGTTATTAAATCATTGTAACCAGGTTTTAGCTATTATTGTTTGCACATTGAGCTCATATGACATAATACACTCTGTTTCCTAAATGGTTATGAAGAGCTTACATTATATATTTGTATTCACATCTCCATATTATTCTTATTTATATAACACTACAATCATATATGACTTCGTTTCCTTCACTCTTTTTGAGGAGCAACTAATAATTATATATTTTTGTTGTATTATAATATTTATTAATATTTTAATATAAATTTTCTATTTTTTCATTTATAATTTGTTATTATATTAATTTTTATATTTATTTTACAAAATTTTAATTATTTTCTTAATACTTATTATTTATTTATTTTAATACATATTTGTCAAAATAATATATTATATTTTGTTGCTAATACCACATATAAATTCCCATTTTATATATATTATATATGTTAAATTTTATTGTATCTAGTAAAAAATGAGTTCATTACAATCACTTGATCAGTATATGTTATGAGTGTATAATGTTTTAATTTTTAAGATTTAATCTACTATAAAAATATATAATAGATGTTTATATGATAAATTTTATTTTACACTTTATTTATTTATTTATACTGTTGTGTCATTTAATAAAATTATAAATAACTACTTTTACTGTAGCGTTTTGTAAACAAAAATCTTATATTCTTCTAAGATATTAGCCTATGTGCTCAGGTTTATACAGCAAGGTGATAGATAAAGTTTCCGTTTTACTCGCGAGCCGTCTAAAGCACTAGACGCATAGTCAAACGCAGTTGAGTGGATCAGTATGAAGTACAGATAAAGCAGTAAATATGCCAGATACTTTTAGGTACTACAAAATACCCAATCCTATGGAATTACTTATTTGATTAATTTCCTATTATATATTCATGATTTTGGTGTCATTATCTTCGTTATATTACTATCTTATACATATAATATATATAGTTCTCTGAATTTGAAATGATATGCAATATGTTGTATATAGTTTATTGCTCTCTTAATGGCTAATTAATCTGTCATTCCAGCCCATCTCCTTTCTCATACCCCTCTTCCTTTCATCTATTCCTCATCTGTTGACTTAGGTTTCTCGATGGTAATGGTAGCTACGCCCTTTAGTGTGTCTATATTTTGGGGGGCCGTCGCTCACCCCTCCTTGCCGACGGTTTCATTAATATTAATTAACTATTAATTGCTTACCTTCGTTGAATACATCAATTACTCCCGCACTTAGCACCCCGCTTCGTGATATATGTTATGACCATCCCATATTATTCGTCTACTTCTCTAACTTCGATTTACCTTAACCCGACGTGGTCAATCTATCTGTCTTCTAGCGTCTGCTGCTCCATCACATACCCTCGTGCACGCGAACTCCATTCTCTCATGTTGATTCTTACTTTCTCGAATCTATCTACCCCTCACGGCTCTTATAGTGTGCTACGTCGGGGGGCGATTACTTAGATCGTATGATACATTTATCAGAGCGTAGTGTGAGCAAAATCAACGGTTCTGCTTCTTTAGACATAAAACTCAGTGGCGAGAGTGAAGACGCGTGTCCACTCTGCCATGTTTGACCTAGAGCATCCGGATCTGGAGGAATAATTGCAGCGTAAAAAATGTTAAATTGGAGGTTCTACTATAGTTCTAGTTCAGTAGTTTGTTGGCGAGTTGAGAATAGGCGGTCTGCGTTAATCCACCTACCTACCTCCACCATTTCTCACTCGCCCTTATGAGCGCGTTCTCCTCATTTCTATTCGCACGATGCCATTCGTGAGTGCGAATTTCAGAGCGTTATATTTGCATCCCGTCATTCATCTCACGTCGCAGAAAGCAGTACGATATCATTAACAATCGAGTGCATGTCGACTGTCTTCAATAAATAATATAGATAGTGGGATACTAATTAATTTAGTCTCAATACTGTCTTGAGAGAAAACTGAGCAATTGAGCAGCAGAGAGCTTACAATCATGTGACACAGCAAGCTTTACTAGTTACTAATTGGTTACAACAGTGAGGCAGGTAATATACTTCTATTTTTGAGAATCTCCATACTATCACAAATCCACTGAAAATAACCATATAACAAATTATTGCACATTAGAATATGTATATGCTCTAGAGATATTTAGTAAATATATAATTAATAATTATATTAGATTTAAAATATTATTCTATATTTGAGAATGAAAATGAAGAGAATTTGTAAATTGTATATAAAATATCTAAAGTCTTCTATTTTGACACCTCATGTAGAAAACGTAGCGTTATTCTCTATGTGATTGTCAAGAATTGGCAGATCCAAATATGAGAATCCTTGTACTGTGATACCACCTAATCACTTGTGTTATTAGCTAGCTTAAGATCTGTAATTATTAGGTTATTTTATGAGAATATTAATCAATACATGATCGTATTTTACAGAAAATATAGGTTAGGTCTTATATGTGTAGATTAGTGTTTATATATCATTCTTAATGGTAGTTCTATCTGTTATTGAGACAACTGAATGATTCATTATTTATAGTGTTGGATATAAAATGATATTTGTAAATACCAACTTTTTGTTAAATTTAACTAGTGTATTGGTTTTGATCATAGTTAGGTCTCTGTTGTAAAATACCGTTACATTAATCAAGGTTATTCTTATTACGTTCCGTTATAATACGCATGTTAATCTCAATTATGCACTGATATCAATTTATCTTGTATACTTATCTTCTAATGACTCTATTGTTATCTATTATAAATATTGGAAACACCTGAGCACTGCTATCGCTTAGTACTAATGGTGTCCGTGTTCAATACCTTGGCTTATCAGTACTTTCCTTATATCCTGAAAAGTTCCTTTTCTCTTTACTTGTCCTTGTTTTACTAACCAATTAATTTCTTTACTTTCTCTTTTAATTACCCTTTCCGTTAGCAATTTCCTTGCTTCTGTAACTTAAGCACTCATGTGCCCGTTTTCTTTATCTTTTTAACTCAATTAATTATATAGTATATAACTGAATTGGAAAATCAAATACCCTCAACATATTACCTGGGGTGTACATATATCAAAAACATACCATACTTGAGAAAGTTGTACCATGAAACTATTCTCATAAGGTTTCGCATGAATGAATATTATTTAATTATTAAATTTCTGTAATAATAATAATATACATATAATTAAATTTAAAGACTTTAAAATGCAAATTTAAAACCATTTAATTATTTGAAAATCAGTTGAATGCACCCAAATTTCAAACATTGGTGAACTTTTTTCTGGATTACCAACAATACTCATTAACCTAGAGAGTACTTTACTTTATTATCGGTGACTTCGAATTATCTCACTACGCATGTGACATCTATTACTGAAACTCTTTATTTATTTCCTTGTATTAACTTTATTTCAACACTATTATTCACTTCCGTTTCCTTGGTAATTCTTAGTGATTTTTCTGCGCGTCCTATATTACGATCCTTTCTTTGTGCACTTCCTTTTCTTGCTTTGAGCTGTTTTTGCCTCTCTGTATCTATCTTTCCGTTTTCTTTCCCCCTTTTCTTTCCTTTCTTCTTCTTCTTCTTCTTCTTCTTCTTCTCTTGCTCAGAACCCAACTAAACCCTTATTGGGAAAGGGGAGCGCTAGCTCAAATCAACGCAAAGAGAGAACATAAAGGACGCACAACAAACCCAATTACGTCATTAGGCGAAATTCGGAAAACTTACTATTATACTCACACGAGCTAATCCTACAACACAACCAACAACACAAAACAACAAGCCCATACATAACCAACATATCAACAAAACACAAAACATCATAACAACAACTCATCTAGCGAATATTCGCAACATCCTAAAAGTCATATCGTAAATCTCTCTACATTTAACAAAACATACTACAGCAAGCCAAGATCAAATACTCCCATTACTCTAAACTTTACTCGATTCATAAAAATCAACTGCAACAAACCACAACAAACCAACAACACAACAACAACAACATACATCAAAAACAAAACAACGCCCTCAACCACCTGAACAAAAACACCATCTTCAAACGACTACTCAACATGACGTCCTTCAAAATACGAGTCTCCGACTCCAATAAATATATTATATACCCCAAAAACTAAAATAAAATATATAAATAAAGTATCAGTATATTTAAATAAATGAGATAATAATTTCGTATAACTATTCAAACATATTACTTATACTTGTACTAACCTTACTATATAAGCATAATGTAATATAAATATACATAGTATAACTATGTCATAATATATATGTAGGTAGTTACATCATTTAATATAGTATTTATTATATATCAATAAGTGACTATATACACAGTGATATAATAGTCATTATTTTTATTTTATTTACTTGCTTACTATATGAGCTTTATTATAAAAAAACATTGAGAATTTACCTGGATATTACTTGCACTTTGAGTTGCTTGAGTTAGATTTACATTCCAGTCCTTTTAATTTTATATAAAATTTTAAACCAAATTTTTATTAATAATTATACATTAATACATTACATTAAAAAATTTACTAATTAATTTATATTACATATTTATGTTATATATTATAATATATATTACTATATTATGATTATAACCTAAAAAATTAGCACAATTACAAAGATTTCTTTTAAAATATATATAATTTAAGATTAGTTTTTAATGTTATATTAAGTAAATTTATAAATATTTAATTATTTATGTATATATATATATATTAATACTATATATATATTATTATATAGTATCTAATATATATATATATATTATATTGTATAATATATACTATATATACGTATATACATATATTATTATAATTATATTATATATATATATATACTATATCAAAAATATTTTAAAATAATAATAATATAAATAATAATATAATAATTAATAATAATAAATCAATAATAATAAATAAAATTAATAATAATAATAATAAATATAATAATTAATTATAAATATATAAAAATTTAACACAACAATATTTAAAATGTATAAATAAATGGAACTACAATTATCGATTCTCCTCTAACCCTCTAGTATATTATAAAGGATACTCTATGATACTTTCTATATTTTAACATATTCTGGGCTAGGTCAGAGGGGACCGGAGAGAGATGGCGGGGTAGGATAGCTGCCGTTTGGTGAGCGGTGCGGACGGAGTGGAGAGCAGTTTATATACAATTCGCACTAGATCCTATCTATTTCTCTGAAATATATAAAATGCATACTCAATTATTTACCAAAAAACTTCCACAACTATAAATTATAACTCCTTTCATCAATTCTAATTTCTTCACACCTTCAAAATAGTCTCATTATCAAAAAAAATATTTTCTGCAAATATATATAAAAAATAAATTTTATACATAAATAAATATACTCAATTTTTTTTATATATAAATTTAAATAACAGTTATATATGTGAAAATATCCGAAAATGAGATATTTTTTCTATCAATTTTTTTGACAAGTCACTCTAATTTACTCTCTTTCATCTCTCTTACTTTCATTTCACTTCCATTAGTCTTTATCTCATCTCTTATCATCTTCATCTCTTCTCATATATATATAATTATTATAATTATTATATAAATATATTATTATAATTATTTATATATTATATCTAATATCTACTTAGAAATGTAGCTGTAAATAGGTAATAACTTAGCAAGTTAATATTATCACTTGATGTAATAGAAATCAAATTATTACATCATTGATTGACTCAGCTAAGACACTAAATTATATAAAATAACCTAATTATAATGTTTTGCCCTATTACTTTGATTGGAGATCATATCGCAAATTATCACAATTCACCCTCACTTGATGATTTGGACGTGAGAGGTAATATTATATTAAATATTGATATATATCCCTTGTGCTATGGATGTATGTAAACGCTTCTATTAATCTTATTACAATTACTCAATCCTTCCTCTAATTATATCTAGTATGATTATTATGGTCGAGGAATATATATATAATAATACAATGTTAAATACACTTGTGAAGTACTCAATTATAAACATTCGTTTCAACACCACAGTATCCGAACATAGTTACTCATAACTTAGTACTAAAACTGTAGAACAAGATATATCCACATATACTCAATATAATATTATAAAAATAAGTATGATAATTCAATTACAAATTAATTATATACACAAGATAATAAAGAGAGATTCAATGAGAATAATAATTAATAAGATAGAACGATAAATATACTAATATAATATAATTAAGGATAAGTAATAGATAATAATATACACCTATATCTTACAATAGATATCATATATACTAACATAATCATAATGATTAGGTGAAATAATATAATAAGTAATATAAATATAAATCACTGCTATGTGGACTGTTGAGTGGGCTTTAAGGAGAATTCGTGAGCGAGTGTGAAGTTATTATCAGTAAACCGAAACACCGGCGAGAATGAACGGATGAGATAATGCACATCGACACTCGTGGTAGGTTCATGTCGAAGATCGCCACACTGTAGATTAACATGACTACGGAGACAGCTTGGTGATTACGGCGCATCACCAATGATCGTCCTCAAAGCTACAGCAAATTGCATACTGCGGATGTAAGTCACTGGTTATATGCTAGACCCCCAAGTTAAAGCAATCTGCGAGAGGGTCACATCCTGGCTATTATATTCTGAGATGCAATTCACCTACACAGTCTCTCTACGATCGCACTCTTTCCATTGCCCAAGGCATCATATAAACCATTTCACGTGCTTCCATCAGATCACCCACCAGTCTATCTACTCCCAGACACATACCTGGAGAGCCACCTCCAGCGAGTGTCGACTGCTACCAGAGTGAAGGATTAGTGCCCACTCATGCATGGGATTACAGTATTTCAGTCCAGCCAGAAGCACTTTTATAGTGGAAATGACGACAGTATCCATCACGCGTCTATACACCAAATGATGAAGCGTTCAAAATGAGGATGGCGCCACTGGAGTAGGCTAGAACTCTATTGGGAGGAGCCCGGCACGGTGTAGAAGGCCGCATAGGAGGATATATTTTGAAAGGATGAACCGGAAATATTTGAATTTGGGCTTATTCATCTATTAATGCGCGTATTTCTAATGTATCATGCGATAGGTCGGATACCTTTTGATACACTCTTATACATGGAATTCTATACATACTCAGGAAAATACCTAAACAGCTGTGTAAATAGTTTGATTTGAGTTATCAGATCATAATGCGGTAAGGTGACCCTCATAAGGCAATATACTTTCCATTAATAAGTATTTTTATAACTATATACATATGTTGATCTATATGATCAGTATAGTATATATATATATATATATGATATATATATGATACTATATTATATATAATATATATATATATATATATTTATATATATATATATAATATATATATATTATATTATACACACACACACACCACATATATATATATATACTATATACTATTATATATATATATAACTATATATATATATATATATATATAGGTATATCTATACTATATAATATATAATAT
>JABUQX010040773.1:0-10000 GCA_015478945.1 Trachelipus rathkii
CCTCGAGATGTGTTTCGTATCACCAGTGTTACCCTTGGATTTCTTCGATTGTGTGTAATGTAGAACAATTGCTGGTTATCGCCTCTCCTTTTTTTAAAGCACTTACTAGCCACGGACATAATTTATATCAGTATTATATAATATATATATTAACTTAATTAATCAATATACCTCTATATACCTCTATATATTAGTATTTTATTATTATCACTCACTGATATATGATATAATATACACTCACTACTTCAGGTCTTATCTACTATAATATATATATATATATATATCTATAATATATATATAATAAAATTGCTACGGGCAGTTCGCCTAGCATTTGACAAAGCACATCCCTGCTTCCCTACGCTACGCCATTATAATCCGGGCCACGTTATCGTTCACTTTCGGTCCAGCAGCCAGATCCTGGATGACATACCGCTGGACGTATCCCTAGATCGTGTCTCGCATGCGTGTCTACTCTCGTTTCTGCCGATACCTGCACTGCTTGCGGGCCGCAATAATTGAGCGCCGCGAAATCGCCACATAAATCTATTTCATAGTCTGGTGATACTCAATGTAGAACTATTGCAGAAGAATTTGCTTTTCAATCTACCTGTGTTTCTATAGCCTATGAGAGTCAGCCATCGTTATTATTTCAGTACTTAAATCTATTTGTAACCGTTAATGCATTAAAGACTGTGAACTGCGATATAGTCTATAAGTATTTGTTCTCTTAGATTCATACTCAGTGGGATTCTTATATACTTGGCATAGCTTATTTATTATCCCTATGGTTATGTGTGTTCTCTTTATATGGTGTTTATCCTGGATAGTTATTGTACGGAGAGAGTTATTTTGTAAATACTCATTTTTTATATTATCAAAATTGGCTTGAAAAAAAGAATTTGCGAGAAAAGTTAATGGATGCAAAAAACCAAGATGTGATTCTGTTATAATGTTGTGAATCTAATGGCCCATCTTCGGTCTTATTTTACTCATATAGGAAGATGATGTCTACACGGAATATAGTTATATCTAAAGCTAATCTAGGTTATACTGAGTATTGCAGATGTCTTAAAATATGTCTGGGTAGGCACCGTTAAGTGTATTGTTGAGTAGTTGCTATTTTGAGCCTATCGGAAGTTCGGTTTATGATTAGTAGGGCTTTTGTTTTAATACTACGTGGACTTACATGTCGGATATGTTAATATATGATTTCATTATGCAGGAATTATTTACTAAAACGTTTTTCTATATTAATTCCTCTTATTTACATTTCTTAAACTTTTATATAGACTCTTACAATTTTATACATTATCCTAGTAGTTATATTTATATATTCTTTTTTTTCTTGTTATTAACTCTTCTTTCTTATTTTATGGTTCACAATTTTCAAAAGGAGATTTGTGCCATTTGTTAAGGATTCTGAACAAACAATCAGGGACGCCTTATCGTTATACATAAACATTTTATTCTGTAGCTTAAGGAGTTCTAGGTTCCGGTACATCCGGAAATTATTTGAGGTCATGTAAAAGAGCCAATATAATTTATTCTCACGACCTTAAAAAGCAGTAAAACAGTAATCAATATAGCGCAATTGCCTAGCAACAGAGGGATTGGTAAGGTAGGTGTTTGTTTTACTGTTTTACTGCTTTAATATGTTCTTATGAACTGCTATTTAACATCATATATTTATAACATCATAATGAAGATTATTTATTAATATTAAATTTTTGAATATTATTTTAATAAATATTTAATTATACATTTATTTCAGCCCCATCTTGGTCTTAACTAAAATATATCTTTGATGATGCTTAGTTTCTTATATATATTTTATAATGCTAATTATCGGATTATGTTGTTATTATCTCTCATGATATTTGTATTCATATTCGATGTTATGGTCATATATCTATTATTTGATTGAATATTGTTATTAGTGATTTTCTGGTATATTATTAATGTGGATTGTAATTATTATTATTATTAATGTATGTGATTGTCCGATTCTGTATTAGTATGGTGTATTATCATTTATTTTATTTATTATTTGTCATGTTATTATTATCTATTAACAGAGGGGCGGGGTCCAGCCTTCACTTTTACTTCATGCTATTATTATTTAAAGGTGCCGAAATAGAAGTGCGCTTACAGCTATTCCGTATCTACCAGGTTCATTGGACAGGTGTGAAAAAAACACAGGCTGTGTTGACTCTATAGAATTAGTGTTGGTGAGGAAGTGTGGGTGTGTTTAAGTATTAATGTCGCTGTCGTGTGTGAGTGTGTGTGTGTATGGGTAGTGGATACACTAGTGTGGATCATATTCAAGGTTATTTTCAGTAATTATATAATTTAGAGTCTTATTATATTATATTATATATTTTATGTAAAGATTTAATACCATTATTACAAACTATTCTCCATTTTATTTATTATTATTTATTAATTTATTTATTATTATAATTATTATTAATTATTATCATATTATTATTTATATTATTATTATTATTAATATATTATTATCTATTATTATTAATTATATATATATATCTATCCATGTATCATACTTTTATATATCATATGACTGATTCATATCATAATGGAGATTAGTTATGTGTAGTTATTCGATTTATTTATTTGCTTAACTGGTTCTATATGGTTAGACTATTTCTTGAGCCTTTCATCTCCGATTTAAGGCATTGTATAATGGAAGAATATTTTTTAAACTTCTGATATTTATTACTTAAAATATGTGAATGTAAATTATGTAATCATAGATTACATTTTAATTATATGGATATTAAGAGATGTAGAGTTATCATCGCCCACTATAGTAATAACTGAGAATGGATATGCTTATTGAAAAGTTTTTTTGTATAATTCTTCGTGTTTATGTTAATAGAATTTACTTACTCTTCATTAAGTCATATTTACAGTATCTTAGCATTATGTGATATATGATGGGTTTAAATTATATTTAGTCTGACTGACTACTTATGCTCAGAGTTGGTTAGGTGTGATCTGGTACATCACCTATTGGGTTATTTAATATATTATTGGAATTAATTGTTACCTGGTACTATATGTGTCATTCATGGTAATTCATTATGCTAATTTTATCTGATTCGTAGTATATTGGGTCTATTCACTTTATGTGATCAAACTATTATTATAGTTAGTACTTCTTGATGATATATGAGGTCCAAGTACGTATAATATGGGTAATTCCTGTTAGTTAGTGTAAATGTATTCCACTGTAGATGTCATCATAGCTCACTTGGATTATTAATTATTAGATGTAGATGTTGTATTAGGTTGTGTAGTTATTAGTTGGATTGTGATGTGTGATTGTTGTAGACTATGTAGTTGATTATTGATAGTGTGATGTATTATTATTTGTTCATAGATTTAGTATTATGATTATATGTATATGTACTATATTACTATATTAGCTTTATTCAGAAATTTTTATTTTATCAGTATTATTATAAGTATAATTATTCATATCATATTGATCTGTATTATCTCAAAGTTAGAATATCCAGTCAGTTTACTGTACTCATGAACTACTTCTTGTTAAATACAGCGGCAGCATTAGGCACACAACGACCGTTAACCGGATCATTTAATATACACGTGGGGTTTTAAGATTACCATGCGTACAAATTAGGTTAATCGGGTATCAGTACAGTGTAGGTACACAACCTATAACAATTATTATGTAACAAATTATCCGTTTATGGGATCATGTTATCTTACTCTAACCAGAGAGGTCAGGTACATTTCAATTAGCGTCGTGCTGTGCTAAGGTATTTTATGACAACAACTTCCATATTGTCAATAAAGATTTCTCTCTCTCTTTCTTCACTCACACTAGACTCTTTCTTCGCAATATTAGACATCAATTATTATCAGGAAAATCCAGGTCATGTCGACGGATGACTCAGGGTTTAACAAAAACTTTAGCGTTAGAGTTCTCCTGATAATAGGTAGTATCCCAACTATTATGTAGGGGGTGAGGGACACTGCTACAGCTGATTGCTACGTAAAATCAACACTCGTTTTGTGCTGCAAACCCATTCTTCGAAGGTTATAGTTGACAAACAAAATTATTTTAGGCGTACCGTTCCTACAGCACTGCTCAAGTAAATTCAGAGGTGCTAGCATTTACTTAGCTATCTCAAGACCCTACTAAAGCAAAATTAGGGTTCCTTCAAAATTTGGGTTCCTCAAAAATTAGGGGTTCACCATCGACTTTAAAAAGCTATAGCTCCATATCAACTCATATATAATATATATTATTAATACTCTCTCCACTACTACTACATGATTTTATGGTTCTATTGAGCTATTTATATAGTTAGCTATTTAGAGTTAATGCCACTATTTCAATCTTTATGCCTACTGTTGAGACCTCTAGTATTCATCTGCGGTTAATCGGTATATATCAAATAGGGTGATAGGTGCAAAATAAGGTATCTTATCCTCTGTTTAACGTATAGCATTAATGGGGTATCCTTTATGTCTTAAAAAGGTCAACATGTACTATAATAGGATTTATTATTATATAAAAATACGATCAATTGTGCATTGACATCACTTATCATTTAAGTAGTATACAACAGTCTATGGTGATAGAAAGTTAAGAACTATTCTCTTAAATAGAGTCGGATAAGAGATATGCGTTCTTCTGATTGAACCATTCTCTTTTTTTGGTCAGTTTAAATTAATGTCACTTTATCCTGATTATACTTGTATGTTTCTTTATTTGACTTTTATTTGGGGATTATGCCTTGATTAATATATATTTATTATTATTAGTTGTGAATATTTGTAAGGGTAACCTTTCAAATGTAATATGTCAATACGATTTCTATCTATTATTATTTTGCAAGAGTTTCTTTATTATATTGTTGAATTATTATATTGAAAAAATAATAACACAGAACAATTTAATAATCACTATATTTTATTAATTATTATTATATTTTATTAATTTAACTTATACGCTTTGTATCGAATATACCAATAAGGTTAATAACTTATAATCTATTAACCACCAAATTCATAGATTTGATTGGTCATAAGTACCATCCAATTAATGTCAATATTGATCATATATAACTGTAATATTTATACATCCGGCACACGGACATACGCACTGAGCTCATGTGCTCCTATTGATCTACTCTTATAATTTGCACTATAATTAATTATTAGTAACTTCCTTTCCTAGTCTTTCATTTATATATTTCATCTTTATCAGATTCTTTTATGCCATCACTTACATTTCTCTCCATATAACCTCACACTTATCTATCACTCCTATGACTTGGATCTAATCAATCCATTCCCTGTATGATCTCTAATTCGTTGCTCCGCGCCGTCGGCATTTCGGATCGGCTCAATATTCGCAAGGTCTTTCCAACTGTGCGTCTTGTCTTTATTTTACCAGCATTCAATTCTTATCTTTTTAGAGATTTCATATGATATTATTTTATCATACTAATAGATTAATAATACTTTATATTTATCATAACTCCTTATACAAATGTGTTACTTATCTTCGTGGGCGACCTCTTGCGTTGGTTGAGATGACTATTAATATTAGATAATTAATTAATGTTCCTATCACATAAATAACATTTTAGCTAATATATTTTGAGATCTTCGGTTATGTATATATTAAGTTGACATCAAGCATCGTATATTACATTTTAGACTTATACTAATTAACAATAACAAGTAACAATAACTTAATTTAACACTAACATATATCTACAATAACATATTTTCTCCATTTTAGTAGATTAGGTCAGCTAGCGCATTAGCTAGTAGACACTAAATATTAATCATCTGTTAATACTATTATTATAAAATAATAATATATAATAATAATTATTAATAATTTATTTTTATAAATTAAATAATTAATAATAATTTAATTAATTTATATATTATATAATATACTATATCAATAATAATTAATATATAATTAATTAATCTATAATGACAAATTAGCCCTTTTCAATAATAATCCCATAATAATCATGGTACATACCTTTTTCTCTTCATCCTTACTTGGATCTACATTATTCTCTTCCGAATTAATTTATTATTTTTATAATTGATGGTTTTTCAATTTAATTTTAATCTAACTTTCCTTGAGTTAACTTATACTTAATATTTTCAAGTAATTGCTATAATATATTAATATATTTATGTATAAGGAATTATTTATCATATTAACTTATAATACCTTAATATTAATGATAATTATATATTCGTCTGAAATATAACTAATAATTATAATATCTATCATTGTGTAATTTTGTATGTTATACCACTTCTATATAATAGGTTTTTTTTTATACTAGTTTTGCAAATTTCATATTTATTCTCACTCTTATATTTTACTGTCATTAATTTGACTGGTATTTATATGTTATCAATAATATTAATATATATATGTTAATCGGGAGATATATATTGTCTTCTATAATTCATTATAATGAGTTTATAAATTCATACATCTGAATAATTATTGTAACTCACAATATATAACTTTATACTAAATTAGTTGATAAAAGTTTACGAGTTTCTGATTTATCAACATAAATTTGTATATATTGTATTATAAATTTTTTTTAAATTCTCTTCATTTTCACTATGTTTTAACGTCTTTGTCTTCATTGCTATTTTCTTCATCAGACTTCAGTTTATGATCTATATTATTGATGTTATCAATCATGCATGTTAAAGCAGCCTTTACAAGCCATTTATATGATACGTTCAGCGTTATTATGTGTTTTGTTCAATCACAATACGACTTTCTAATCAACTTTTTTCTTGTTGATTGCTCTTATTTTTTTTTTTGGCATATTTGTTTTGTTCTATTTTTTATTTATTTCTGTTTTATTTACTCTGGCTTCGCTTCTTTAAGTGTCTGTATAAGTTATTGTCTTTTTTTTTATATCATTACTTATTATTTTATATAAATCTGCTGTTACATTATAATATAAATAAATTTTAATGTTGTAGTATCAATACTTTTTTTTCTGGTTGTTGTTTTTGTCTTCCTCTACGTTAAATTTTTTATGATCACACATATCCTGGTCTATATATAGTTAATAAAAGTTTTATTAAAAAAAAAATATAAAAAATATATCAATAAAACATAAATTGTTTTATGTTAATTTATTTTTAGTCTTCAAATTATGGGATATTCGTCTTGATATACTGTTTTATCTTAAAGTTAAAATATTGTTTAAAATGTTTTTTACATAATTTGTCTATTGACTTTTATTTTATTTATCAATGTATTGGGATTTATAAGTGGTCTTAAGCAGTAAATGTTTCAGTTTTAAAATAAGACTACTATTTTTTTCCTTCTTTGTTTGCTTCAGATTTTTTGCGTTCTTATTAGTTTTCGTTTGTTTTAACTACCTTTATAGTGTTCTGTTAAAGTTAATTTGTTTTTTTTGTTCTATAAAATTTTTTGGTTTTTTTAACTTAATTGTAGTTTTATTTTTAATATATTGTTCTTTATTAGCAGACACTGTGTTTTTCCTTCTTACATTACTATTATATTTTTATAATAATTTATATAAAATAAATTTAAAATTTTATTATAATTATATTTTATAAAAAGATAAATATTAATATATAATAGAAGTAACTATAAATGTTATAATATTTCTATGTATATTTTAAGATATATGTAATAGACTTGATCTTGTAAGGTATTTTATTGAGTTTTATCTGAGTTTTATGTTGTTATAGGATCGTTAAAATTGTTTTTAATTAGTATTGCTTATTTCTTTTTTTTATTGCGTGCATGCCTTATGTTTATATTGTGTAAATTACGGTATATTTTTTGTAAAAGAATTCTTCATTTTGTTATTGATATGCTACTAATCTATTGAAATATTTAATAGTTCTGATTTGATATTTGTTATGCGTAATATTGTCGCTTCTGCGGGTCTGCTTACTTGCGGCGGTTCCGCGGTTTTGCTTTGTGTGCGCACTGTGGGTGCGTGTGATTGTCTGGAGCTGCGCATGCGGTCATCACTTTGGGGGTCTGGCGGTCTGTATTGCGGTTCTGTTGGGCGTGATGTCATATGGCTCTTGCTGGGCCTTTTGGTTGTAGCGCAGGGTATAGCGGTTTACTCCTCTTTTATGTGCTGATTGCTGCATTATAATTATTAATAAATTATATTGATATTATTTTTATTATATATTATGTATTATTATTTATATTAATATATTTATATAATTTCTATTTATTTATTATTATAGTTTTTATTTTTTTTGTTATATATTATATTATATTAGGTATATATATATTTCTATATTATGATTTATATAATTATTATTTTATTATTGTTTATATATTATATTTTGTTTATTTTATTTATATTATATTATTATATATATATGTACTTATTTATTATGTGATATTTTCTTTCTATACTATAGTATATCATATATATATTTTATTATAGTTTTATATATATACTATATTTTATATATATTATATTATAACTTTATATTTAATTATGTATATTATTTATTTTATATATATATTATTTAATTATTATTACGTGTCATTTTATATGCATTATTATTCTATATTTTTTATTCTTTTATTATATATTTATTATATATATGATATTTTTATATTTATTCATAGGTATATTTTGTTTGGCTCTCTTTGTCCTTAAAACATATTAAGTGCTCTCCTGTGAAATCGACTTGGTTGATAGTCCTCCTACTTTATTTCTTGTTCTCTGACGGTTCGTTGCTTCATTACTCTCCTACTGAAAGAGGATAATCTCGTTCGGCCTTCCTTTGTCTTTTCCTCGTCTATTTGCTATCCTTTGTCTTTGGTACCGATTCCGGTATCCTTCCCTGCTTCTTCTCCAATCAGGTTTTCCTATGAATCTTTCTCCTGTTTATTTACGTATTTGATGCGGGTGCAGTGGGATTCTGAGATTCTTATATGAACATTCTAGTGATCGGCTGAGTGGCTCCGGTTTATTTTGTGTCTTTTTTCCTTCCTTCCTTTTGTTGTTCTTGAGGAGTGGGTGCTTCTTGAGCTGTGCCTCCCTGTCCTTTCTTTTGTGTTCATAACTCTATCTCTCTATGCCTTTAATACTATGTACCATTTTTCTTTCTTCATTGGTTTGTGTGTAATGTCGTGTATATGTTCCATGTTGTCCATATCTCCCTTTGTAATCTATTATGGTGTGTATTCTGTGCTCTGATTTTTCCTTCTATTATATTAACCATGTTAGTTAGCTCGTTCCATCTTGTATCGTATCTAAAAATCTTTTGAAAACTTTCTTTAACTCATTTCCTGGATCATCTGAGGTCTCATTCCCTTTCTTTTTTCCAGATAAACCAGTATGTCTGTCTTTTTCAGACGTTTTGTCTTCTGATGGTCAAATCTGGTGACTCGATACTGTATTCTTGTTTTCTATTCTTACTTGTTATTTATTGGTCTTTTTTCTGTCTTTCTTTTTTAGGTTTGATCTTATGGGGATGTCTTTGGGTTTGGTTGGGCTGCTTCTTGACATTATCATATATTTAATGGTCTTTTTGAATCGATGTATGGTCAGTTTGCGTCGCTACTTTTATTTTTTTCTCTAAGCTCCCTTCTTTGGGTGTTTCCTTACCTTCTCTTTGTTTACTCTTGTCAATTTTCTCTCTGGTTCTGATCTTTCCATATCAGCACTCGTTGTGGGGCGTCTTGGGCGACTTCTTCCTCCTTTTCCTGTTAATTGTGGTGTATTCCTCTAGTGTTCTGTTTTTATGCTCCATCTTTTATTCTTACTTTTCTCATCTCAACGATTCCTTCTTCCTCATCTGTACTTTCTCTACTATCTCTGTTGCTCTACTTCTTCAATGTCCTTTGACGACCAACTCTCCTTTTCTTTTCCATCCGTTTCCCATAAGTCTTGCTCTCGCCTCTTTTGTCGATCTAGAGTTGCCGTCTCGTCGT
>JABUQX010040773.1:15000-35068 GCA_015478945.1 Trachelipus rathkii
TTATATATTATATTATTATTATTTATTATAGTAGTTATAATATTTTATATTATATATTTATATATCTATATATATTGTTATGATATTGTGTTTATATTAGTATCGTTATATATATATATTATTTATTATTTTTATACGGTTATAAGATAAATTTTAGTGTATTTTATTATTATATTATATTTTAGTATATTATATATTATTGGGTCTGCTCCAGAAATCCCTTTCAGCGCAATGATATCAATGATATTCATTAGTATATTTTTGTATTCTTTTTGCATATTGTAAGCTAGCAAAGTAAATGTTTGACTTATATATTTGTTAATATATATATGTGTGTTATTTCATTTCTTTCATACATTGTATTCGTATTATTTATATATATTTTTAGAAATTATATTTATTATTATTATATGTTATATTTTATTTATTATTATTATATTTTATATATTATTTTTATATATTTTAATTTTTATTATTATATATATTATTTATTATTATTATATTTATTTTATTATTATTTATTATATATATTTTATTAGTATTTTTTTATATATTAATTATTATATTTATTTCATTTCTGTCCTGTCTATAAAGTATTCGATTTATGTTAAGTCATGCATATTTCAATTGAAATTAAGGTTTAACTCCATACCCGATTTTATTATTTGTGGGTTGAGTCAGATCCTATTAGGGTATTTCTATTGATGGAGGATATTGGGTTGTCTGTAAAAGGCTAGTATATATTGGATGCATCTCTCTATGCATATCTTATATATTACACCGCAAATCGATTCCATCATATCCTTATTAGTATCTTAAGGTGTGTTATAATACCAATATTAGGCGCTTATTTATGTATGTTAGTACGTGGGTAGTAACGGTTTCTAAAGAATATAAAGTGGCACTATATTTGCTTATTTAGTTCATGTTGGTGACTTTATTATAGTCATTCCATCTAGTTGGCACTTCGTTGGTCTATCGTCTTGTGGACTTCATTTACCTACGTGTCACTTCATCTTGGCATCTTCCTTCTACGGTCACTTATCTGACACTGGCTTTTGTGGATGCTCATTAGGACACTTCCTAGATAAAAGTCTTTTTTTTTATAATATACTAACTAGATATATTTATTTATTATCTTTGACTTATTATATCTAATTTTATATCTTATATATTTTTTTTTTATTTAATATTGATTAGTATAGTATATGTTAGTTTTATATATATTATAATATATATAGTATTATATATAGGTATATATACGGTACGTATATATTATTTGATTAGTGATATGGGGGTCGAATCGAAAAATCGAGATTGAAGTCAAAATTGTAATTGGAATTTAAATCGAAATCAAAATCGAGATTGAAATCGAAATAGAGATTGAAATCGGAATTGTAATTGTAATTTTCATTAATAGTATCGTAAGGGATTACATTGTGTACCATAAGTTATTGGATGACTAAGCTGGCAGTTTAGTGTTGTGTTGTGTTGTGTGTGTGTGTGTTAGGAGTGTGTGGTGAATTGTTTGTTTAATGTGATGTATATGTGTGTGGGTGTATGTTGTTCTGAGGATTCATGTGTGTATGTTGTCTATTGTGTGTGTGTATATTAAGTGTTGCATTACGTGCCTATCGTTTTATATAATATCGAGTGGAAATAATGCGGACCTGGGTGTGTGTGTTTATTTGGCGTGTGTATTTGATGGGTGTGGGTGTGGTGTGGATATGGGTGTATGTGTGGGTCGGTGTGTGTGTTATTGTTGGTGGTGGCGGTGTGAAGTGTGTGGAAGGTAATACTCATGAGCTTCGAAGTTTGGACAGTGGTAGCCTACAATGTGTGTCTCGTAGTTAATTCGCCTAATTTATCCTTTATGCGCTTATCCTTTGCGTGGTATATGCAAAATTCATATCGAACCAAATATCGATTGCTTGTATCTTTTTTTGTTAAGCGATCGTAACAGGGGCGACCAATACCTTCCAAAGGGTGTTGCCAAAAAATCTACATAGGGTGGACACGGTACGATACGGTTGCTGCGTCAACCGTTCTGGCTATGTTCAAGCCCCTACTTCGGAAGTTTTGCGCTAAGATATCAGTCTCTCAGGGAAACAGTCATGTTAGAAATTAATTCGCACACACTATGTATCGATATACCAAAATAATCGATTTATTTTGTAATCCGTATATTTTGTAGTGATTCGATTATGGCTATTCCCTACTTAGACTTTCACCTATCTAGCCTCTCTCGGTATTTATCATTGTCTGGAAGTTGGGTTGGCGCTCTCTAAAACTTGCATCGAGGAAACATAGTTTAAGTAGTAGAGACATCCTTTGACGTAATTTCAAGCAAAGTATATAGTTTTTTCCCCCATGCTCGTCTTCCGCTGAATTTTTACAGAGGTGTCTTTCTCTGTAAGGTAAAAATCGTGCCCTGATCTTCGCTAATATTGTGGCAGACTCGCCGACTGTAGTGTCTCTCAGTGTCTTGGTTCTCCCTGTGTCGGTTAATATTATACCATGTTCTCTCTTTTTTCACATACTACCATAATTGTTTCATTCACTATACGTTATGAACATCTCCGTTCTCGCTTCAACTAGACACATCATTCTTTCACTTTAGATGCAATCTATTAACCAAAGCTACCATTTTAACAATCGATTCTTCTATAGAATGATCTTCTAATACTTATTTATATACCACTTTTATTTCTTGCTCTTTATTTTACTCTTCCGAGTCCTATATGCAACAGAATCTCTCTTATATTTTCTTTCCTATACATCATTTTTAATTCAATTCTTACCGATAATTGATTTTTTTCTTCCTAAATAACTAAAACATTTATTTTTCCTTTTTGTTTTTTAGGATTTATGCATTATTTATTGATACATTGATTTCTTTCTATTTTAAATTTAATGTTATTTTGTCTTATTTTCCACTTTGTTTTTTTTTCATTATTTTCGTTTTTTTTTTTTTCTTTTTCGTCACCATTTCTGCTAGAGCGACGATTTTTGTTTTCACTTATTTTTTTTCTGTTATTAATTTTACCTTTTTTTATTGTTGCTGTTATTGCAATACTTTCTATTATGGTCAGGTTCTTTTCTATTGTTTGTTTATCTTATTCCTTAAAGTTTTTTGTGTTTATTACTTAATTTTAGTGCTTTTGTTTTTGTTCTTACTTATTTATTTTTTTTTTTTATTTTTTTTTTTTTTTTTTTTTTTTTTTTTTATTCTTTTTTTTGTCATTCGAACCTTTTCATTTAAAGATTTTATTTGCTTCTAATGATTTTTAGCATACAAATATCTTTTGCTGTTAGATTTTGCATGTTTACTATTTATCATCGATATAAGCCATAAATTTCTATGTTGTTGATATTTCTTTCACTTATCCTTTCAGTTCATCTCCTATACTATAGCTCTATCTATATAGTGATCCTATATAATAGTATATATCCTTAGTATAGCAATATATTTTTTATGCTAATTATTTTCAGTGTTTACTAATTAGTGTTAAGGATTTATACTATATAGTATTTCTATTATATTATTCATTACTATATTTATATCTTTACGTACCTTATCTGATTTATCGTTTATGTCATCTATTTATTATTATCTATAGGAATGAGTTTAATTTTTTCTCAATGTTTATTATTTTCTGCAATAATAGCCAACATAGTTATTTGCTAAAAATAATATACTACTATATAGTATATATATATCATAGTAGGTTATATGATATATTCCTATATCACTATATAATATATCCCCTATATAACTATATTACTCTTTATATAATTTATGAATTATTACCTATACTATGATTATCTACTATATATACTGATAGTTGAATGATATATATATATTATAGTATTATATATATATAGTATACTTATTAATTTTTAATACCGTTCGTAGGCGTACTTAGTATCTATCATATATATACCGGCACACTTCCAGCCATATTCATACTACTATATTATATCATATATTATATCTTCACTTTTTATTCTTTTTCATTTACTGATCTTTCGCATTTATGTCACTAATTATTATATTATTCTAATATTACTTATCTTCTACTTTATCTATTATTTTTATCTATCGACTCACTATTTTACTATACTATATTTTCTCATTCTAGTTCTTATTCTATCTCATCCCTATTGTCCTATTATTTTTCTCACAAAATCTAGTGTAACATGAGTTCATTAGTAAATATCTAATTCCAATGGAGTATCTTTTGTTTAAAACTAACACCATAAATAATATTCTGATTAACTCGGATCAATTCAGTTTACATAATTTTCTTCCTCCCTTCCTTCTCTTTTTAGCCAATGATCAGTTTTTGTCTGTACCTATGGAGACGAGAGACATACACTTAGCGTTTTACCTTATGATACAGTTTCATTGTGTGGTGCGTTTCATTGCGCTAATCTTCTATAGGACACTCTCTGAATTCGGCAAATTCTTCTTGAGGTTGATCCCATAACGAGCAGTTACTGTTCTCCCATCACCTCTGCAATACTTGTGGTAGATATCTTTGGAGTTGAAGAACAATGACTGCTGTTGTTACCATTGCAGGACATCGTGCTACAGAGCTTCATTTTTTTCGTGATGAAAATCACTCGATTGATAAAACCAGACTAAAGGAGCGTGCGGCAATACCTTCCAGTGCACATCTGCCAGAGTGATTACTGTCAAGTAGGCCGGTGTGAAGCTGGCATTGTCAATCGGAAAAAAAAGACATGTCCTGTTCAGACAGCTTTCTGCGGATTTTTTCATACAGTGGCAATCTCAGACGGCACCTTTTAGTATATCAATTTGGTATTATATATTATATTTTGGACATGTTTCTAATTGTATCCTTTCTACATCTTGCCCAAATACACAAAATGACAGCACCAAATATACTTGTTGCTATATTCCCGAGAACTCAATCTATCTGTCTGACGGGAGTCCTTTGGTCTTTGTGGGCGACGGAGAGCCTTTATTGACCCCAACTCTCCTGCTCGCGGATCGTTTAATTTCAAAGGTGAAATAATGCACCCCGCGTTTAATCACACGTGATTATCGCCCAATTAATCTTGTGGAATTATTTGAGCTGTTCATAGAGCATTTTGAATGTGCACCTCTAATCAAATATCGACTGCTTTGTCCACCATCTCTCACCAACTCTGGTAAGTGTACGTTCTTGTGGATTATTCCAAAATTTGTATAACATGCCGGTAAAGTCATTCCCTTCCACGATGTCAAAATGTCAGCATTTGTTGTTTATTCAAAGGAATGCCTTTGAGCTCACTCGATTGTGATATTCACTTGGTGCACAGCTCTCAGATACGTATCTATGTGAATCATTAGTTACCTTATTGTTTCGACTTTTCCATCAACTACCGACACCATTCATGCAGACACTCTTCCTTCTTTCTTCAAAATCCTTGCCAACTAATTTCACCAGTACTTTTTTGCGTTCCTTAGTGCGCAGTTTCATGGGGTGAAGAATAAATATGATTTTTTTTTCGGCATTATTGTTATTATTATAATACTACATATAATTTCGTTGAGAAAAACACAATGAACAACTTTTAAATGCAAAGTAAGCATCCTACTTCCTATGAATCATCGACTTTTCACCATTAGTCATCATAGATCTTGGCAGCGGCCTGGACACAGGACTCTCGGGATATTTCTGCAGTGCATAAAATCTTACCGAAAACAAGAGAAAATTTGTTACGGGCCAATTATTATCAATAATTTAAGGGTTGGTTCGAAATTTACCTGCATGCATATCGTCGATCCATCATGTGTTGATGCGATGGTTCACATATTAAAAAAATATATATTTTTTTTACGGCGAATTTTTCTTTACAATCATTTTTAAGTGGGTTTGGAATTCGATTCGTGCTGGGAGTATGCGGATTTACAGATCTCAAAAAATAATAATAAAAAGAGTATTAAAATACAATATAATAATATAAATATTAATTAAATAATTAAATAAAGTATATATATGATAATTAATAATTAATATTAATAACAATTAATAATATAATAATCATGAGTTACTTCATAATAATAACAAAAATGGATGAAAATACATTTTACAATAAACCCATCTTTTTATAAGAGACAATAATGATACATTAGTAATAGTTTTCAACCAAGTTATTTCAAAAAATTGTGGAGGGTAGAACGCAAGATATGTCAACAGGCGATGATTTATCTTCATAAATGAAAATAGCATAAAAAGTCTAAATCATATACAGACCACAAAAGCAAGACACCAAAGAAACTAGAAACATCCAACGTTTTTAGGGTCAAAAAAAGCTCGCAGTTTGCTTTTTAATTGGTGGAATTCTCTCTTAAAGATTATGACAAATCATGATACTTTCTGTTTGGCAGATAGGTGTGGGAAAATCGCATGCCAATTAATTAAAACCTGATCTGAGAAAGTAGAACATGACTCGCTGCTGTTGCAGTCTGAAAATCTGGAATTTCGGCTGAATAATCTATTTTAAATTTAATTTTTCCATAAGAAATCGTGTTTTCCAATAAGAAATCGGTGAGAACTATAGTAGACAAAAGGGAATATTTCCAGAACTATAAATTTGCATTTTGTCACAAAAAAAAATATATATATCTAATGGATCAATCCGATCTTTAAAATGCTATTGTTCGACTAATGTCAATTTTCAATCAACAAATATATGTGAATGCTGTTAGGCGTAAGTATTATTTGTTTTTATTCTAAAACTATGTTCCCACATTTTCTGGTGGCTGACGATTGACCATCTGGCAGCTCTGATCTTAATCCTTCGGATTGCAAATTATAATCTCTTGAAACGACTTCCAAATATTGGTTGTTAAAAGCTAGCTTCTTTATCGGGTGATTTAGAAAACTTTCAGATGGTGATCGTTGCATGTTGCAATAGACAATTAGCCCAAGAGACTTAAGACTCGTGTAAAGGCAATAAAGGCAAAAGGTGGTCATTTTTAATGACTGTATTTTTGGATTATAAGGGTTGTCATTAACTCGTAGATATTAAATTGAATTACTTATTTGGTTTTTATTCACTATTTGCGTATAATATGTTGTAGTACTTGTATATTAATAGTTATATATCTATTATATATCACTATATATATATATATAATTATATATATTATATTAATATAATATATATACAATAATTAATACTATATAATATATATCATAATAATATATATTCCTTAATTTTACAAATCTTACTTTTTTGCCTTAAGAAACTTATTAACAAAGATTCAAATATTTCCCTAAACTTGGAGAGTATTGCAGGTAAAATTTTTGTAAAGCAATTCTTTTAATAAGGTGGGTATGTATAAATCCCCAATGGAATATTTAAATACCCTTAAATTATCTTTTATTTCTTTCTATATTATTATTATCCTCGATAACATTCCTACCTTGTATATCCAATTTTTACTATTCTTATTTCATTATCTATTATTATTATTATTATTATATTATCGATCTTATCATTCCATAATCTTAGAAAAAATATTCCTACAGATTAATGCATATGTTCCAAAGAAAAGCTTTATTTTATATTTTTTACTTATATTATTATTATATTATTATTTTATTAATTATTATTTTAGTCGTAGATTTTTATTTCAATAATGTAATTCGATTACTGCTAATTTCAGCAAACTTTTCTAGTTTATTATCATATTTAACTACTAGTATATTTATTATTCTTATGATTCATTATTATTAATTATTATATTATTTTATTATTATTATTATTATCATCCCAACAGATTAATAAGAATACATTTATACACTATTCGTTGTTACTTTATTTTGTCTTTAGTTACTATTTTGGCTTTTATTATTCATTATTATTTTTTTTATTTATTTATTATTATTATTCATTTTAATACATTATTTATTATTCATTATTTTATTATTATTAGTATTATTTTATTATTATTATTCATTATTAATATTATTTGTTTATTATTATTTTATTATTTTATTATTATTAAATATTTTATATTATATTATTATATTAATCTTATTATTATTATATTATAAAAAGTATATCATTATTAGATTGACTCTTGTGCTCCTGAACAGGAATCAAGCCCCTTAGACTTCATCACACAAATCCCTACATTAACACATACGCTTTACCAGCCTCGATATATGATAAAAGAGTGCATATTATAGTCTACGATTGGCTTCCTGCCCCTTATACGATTTTTATAAAGGGAATTTCCTATAGATTTGAATAATATAAATTAATAGTTTACATTAAATATTATATACTATATATATATATATTAACTATATTATATATATCATAGTATATATATATATATATATATATAATATTATATATTATATATTACATATATTATATAATATGTTTACGGTAGTTATTATCCGGCAGGATAAGGATAATAATGAGGCATGGACATCTGCAACATATATATTATATATAGTATTATTATATATTATATATATATAGGTATATATATTAATATACTATATATATAAATATATATATACATATTATTATAATTATTTATATATTCATTATATATATACTAATTATGGAGAAGTTAATAGAATGTTGGAAAGATTGGGCAATGGTAAATCAAATCAATAATTGGTGAATACTGGTAAATGACAGATATGAGGGAATTATGATTGATGATTTGGAGTTGTGTAACAGCGTTTATGGTCGTACTAGTTTCAAAAAGATTGAAAGAGATTGAAGAAAGTTAGTGACAGCGTAATGGAGATAAGGAGAACTGAAATAACTATAGGGGAATTATTTATTTGAGTTTTGGAAGTATAATTGCGTGTATTTTGTTAAAAGAATGCGTTTCCAGTAGTTAGGATTGATTGTTGAAAGGTGCCATTTGGCATGTAGAAATGTGTAGAAAATTTTTACATAATAATGAGGGAGAGTATTGCTTAACATTAATAGTGGAGTGAGAAGGATGGTAGTCTCATGCTATTTACTTAATAGGTAGGTGATGAAGTAAGGTAGGGTTCAGGATGGCGAGGTTGACTGATAGTATGGAGAGATGCGAGGGTCCCTGCTATGATTTAGTTGGTGGTGAAGCTGAAAAAATTTTGAAAGCTTATAAGGGTTTGAAATGAGCATGTAGAGTAGAGTAGGATATAGTTGGTGGATGAGAAGATTCCAGTCTTGAAATCATGTGGATGAATGAACTAGAATATGTTTGAGTTTAATACTCTTAGAATATTTTAGATGAAAGTAACGACATGTGCTGAGTATCGTGTAAGTTGCTGATGGTAGCAACTGGATAGTTGCAATAAATATTTGGTGAGATGCAGGGTTAGTCTGCGTGCGCTACTTTGATGAGTTATTTGTTCCGGGTTAATGCATAGTAAGGATTCTCTGGTGTGAATAAAAGTATAAGATCTAAGGTGCAGGTCCTAGCTCAGATGGGATAACTTAGGGAATGCAGGTGTTAGTGTTAAGAAAAATTATAATTGAAGACTGAGTTGTAGGCTGTGTCTGGTTTGAGGAAAGCGTGTAATGCAGGGTATTTAGACTGGTTTGATCTATTAAATTGGAATGTGTAATCGTTGGTTAAGGGTTTATATTAAGTAGTGTGTTGGGAATACATTGATACCTGTGGATTAGTATGTTGAGCGTGTCTGAAAAATAGACTGAATGAGTAAACATGTGTAAATTAGCTCAAGCGAGAAAATTAGGTCTCCAAATAGAGTTAAATGGCTTGGCGTTGTTGTGGGGCCATAGATTATTCCCATGGGTGGGTTGCTGTCATGTGTTGAAGCCTCAGGCGGAGATGCCATTGAGTTTTCTCATTACGGAATAAGTTCTTGCTGTCGACTTAGTCAAGTGTTCTTTCTATTTAACTAACTTTTTTTCGGCAGTTACGCACCACCCTATCTATGGAATCGTGGGGGATAACAAATTATATATCTCTATTTATATATATATATATATATTATATATTATTATTATATATTATATATATATATATTATATATGTATATATATATATAATTATATATATTATATAATATATATAAATACTATCTATATATATATATAATATATTATAATAGGGGCAGTGTTTGAGTGGTGTGTGTTGTGGGTGGTTATTGTGTAATGATGCTAAACAATATGAAATAATATTTATTTTCTATTTTCGGCAGATCGTCTAGTGCAGATTATCGGTGCGATCTATTAACATTGTATGTATGTTATACTACGTCTATAAATTATTCATAAATTCCTTATCAGATTAGTAAGTGAATGAATATATCATGACCTGTATAAATTTTGATCCATCAGGTTTATCGGTTTGGTTCCACTCAATGATTTTATAGGCGTGCCGAGAAGGATCTCGGACCACAAATTTATAGGAGCCTAGCGATGGGATAAACTATAATATAATAAGTATGAGAGCCGAACGGGTGGCGGCAATTTTAAACTTATTTTCAATATCTCTCCTTAGAGAGTTAATGGGGACCGTGGGAGGCGTGTGCATGGAGGTGAAATTTTCTGAAGAAGTGGACTACCGAGTGAGATAATCCGCAAGGCGACTTCATTTGCTACCCGCAACTCCCAGAATTTGACTCTTTGCGATACTCCGCTAGTTATTGTAATTTTAAATCGTCATTTGAGCTTATTTTTGCAAGTATTAACAATTCGTAAATAATAACAGATGAATTCCTTACCCGTATTTTAGATTAGTTCTCCCAGGAAAGTCTTACATATTTCATAGTCTATTATATATATATAATTATATATTAATATATAATATTATTATATATATTATATAAATATATATATTAATTATATATATATAGCGATATAATATATATATGGAAATAATAAACAAAATGCAATTTCCATATACCTGCCAGACGTACCCGATGAAAAATTGTTGTCCCTTGTGGTAACCCACGCATTCCAAAACAATTTTATCTTCTTACGGACATCAGAAATTGCTACAAGCCATTACTCTATAATTTCATATTTTTTTTATTTATTATTATTATTATCTTAGTATTAATTATTAATTATTTAATTTATCTTATATTATTATTATTTATTATTATTTAATACAATTAAATTTCCAAACCACGTACGTAATTTTAAGTAAAAAATTACTAATATATTTAATAATATAATAATAATATAATTCTATATTAATATATATAAATAATAATATATAATGTATATTTATAATATTAAATAATATTTAATATTAATAATAATAATATAAAGCAAGAATGTGATAAGCTAATATGCTGATCTGTTGAATTCTGTTTTTAGAAATGATCAAATCTCAATCGTCAGTTGTTCAGTTCGTATAGAGTTGTGTGTTTTGAAACAGTTATAAGCGCTGCATATTGCACTGAATAATATATATATATAATACTATATAATATATATAATATATAATATATATAAATATTATATATAACTATATATATATATATATAGTATATAATCTATATATATCTATATATATATATATATATAAAATTTATTATATAATAAAAAATTTGTATAAAAATTGGGGTAATGATATAAAAAGAAGTAATGAAACAGATTTTAACACTTGCAAATGAGAATTATTGACTTTATTCTCCATACAATCAATGTCATACAAAGGGTTATTATTTTATTATTGTTGTTACGTTTTAACATTGGTAGGTTGAGGTATATATATGAGGGCACGGTATTAATAAATATAGTAGGGTTCTATTTACTTTTTTCGATACTTATGTGCCCGTATTTAATAGTTCTAGTGACTATAATTCACCTGTTTCAGGTAGTAATATTGCTATAACGTATATATATATGACTACATTTATAACATCTTTCACTATATAATACATTTATATATGTAATTATATTATATCATAGATTAATACAAATATTAATATATATATATATATCTATATATTATATATATTATATATATATTATATATATAGTTATTTATATATATATTAAATATATAATTATATATTTATATGATATATATATAATTAATCATATATTAATATTAATAATTATATAATATATTATATTAATTATTATATATGATTAATTATATATATTATATATATAAGGGCGGGCATTAAACGCGTAAAAGTGATGATGATCACCGTTAAATTAATAATTATAAAATAAATTAAATAAATAAATATTATTTAGTTAAAGAATTAAATTAAATAATTATATGAGTAATATATATAGTTAAGATAAGTGTATATGACTACTAGATATATATCCGACTATTATCTGATAATATATTTTGTATATCAACATATATACCGTACATATTATATACGCATATATTTTTTTTATTATGAGAACCTGTTCGTATATTAGTATCCATTACTATATCATTAATATAATATGAATTATAATATTATGTAGTATACATTCATAACTACCTTTTATATATATATTGAATTATCCAATTATATTATAGTATATAATTACTTTTATTTGCATATAATATATAATTTTTATATATTATTAATTATAATATATAAATATAATATTAAATAATTAATATATTAAATATTATATATAATTAATATTATATCTATTAATATATATATATATATATATATATTAACTATTAATATGATTATAATAATAATATATATATGATTATAATATATATAATAATATATATACATATATATATATAATATATTTAATATATAATATATATATATATAATTTAATATTATATATATATTAATAATATAAATTATATATAATATATATATACAATTAATATTAATATATATATATATATTAATATATTAATAATTATATAGTATACTATATTATAATATAAAGTAGTGAGTAGACTTCAAGGATAGTACATATTTCATTGGCCGTTTTCATCAACTGAAGATATAATAATTAAATAGTTTATTATAAATCATTACGTGAGACTAAAAAACTGTATTATGGAGACGCAATGGAAAATATATAAGCACATACTTATTATTGAGGGATATTAGAGATATTGACAAATTGAATATAGTGATTATTATATAGTATTATTAATATATTAGATAACTAAAGATATATATTACTGTTATCTATATATATCACTTGTGTTTGCATCTTTAACGCAGTTATATAAGAGTTTTAATCCGTTAATATAATTCGGTGTGAGGTCTTTTTGTCGCTTGAGTCCTATTAACGGCTTGTCCTATTTAATTATTCGAAAAAGAGCAGATATAATGAACACTATTAAAGCTGTAAGACTAAAATTTGAGTGATATTATACCGTTAACGTGAAGATTTAGAGATGTGGTGGCTAAGGTATGAGATCATTTTTGTGTCATGTTGTGTTAATAATTAGATGAAGGTTTGTTGATAATTATATAAATTTTCTTTTTAACTTAAAACTAAATGTACTGTGTTCTAATGTACTTGCTCTCTGTTTCTTATATTCTAATAATTTTAATTTTATACAATGTGCATAGGTCATTTTTAAATTCAATTTTATATCAAATTATAATCAATAAACTTTTATATCAAAATTATCTATTCCATATATGAACTATCATTATAAAAGTCAGTGGAGATAAGATTTGGAGCAGTAGTGTAAAAAAAAAACTAAGTGAATTGAGCCAACACCATATCAAATGAAAATGCAAAGGGCAAAGAGCAGATTTTTTATTTTACTACAAAAAATAATTATACAATAAAAGAAAATAAGCGTTGCACAAGAAGAAAAAGCTGATTATTTAATGAGCATAAATATATTACATAATATATTTAAAGAAACATATATATTATCTTAAAACCAAATTAATAATATAATTCTCTAAAAATGATAATATAATTTATCTTATAAAAAACGTAAGATTAAAGACAAGATCATTTTAAAAGCAAGCTGTTAATAAAAAACTTTTCGAAAATTTATTGTATTTCTACGAAAAAAATTCAAATTGCTTTTTGAAGATTTAACCTTATAGCAATGTTTTTTTTTATTATTATTATTTTTTTTATAAAAAAAAATAATTCATTAAAAAGTAACAGAGCAAAAAATAAAAATAAAAAAATAAAAAATCACCAGATAAAAAAGTCTGAAGTATAATTACAACATTTAAATTCAAATTCTAATAAATTACCATCACCACTACACAAGCAGAGCTTATTATATAGATTAGGAATACTGACATTCGACAAAGCATGGAAAAGAAACCAACATTAATTTGAAAATACTAACCCAATAGATTGTTACTAACAAGTACAGCATAGAAATCTACTAAACTCCTGCTATTACCTACATTAGAGTGTTCTTCTGATCATCTATGATCTTGTCCAACCGTTCTATTTCATACTTCTGTTCCTTTCCCGTCATCTCCAAACGTTCTATTTCATCCTTTTGTTCCTTTACCGTCTTCTCCAAACGTTCTTTTTCTTCTAATAAGGCTCTCAGCTTCACTGTCAGATCGTCAGAATGATTTAGATCGATGCCGCTGTCGCTGCTTTTCACATGTTTACAATCACCCACTATATTATACCGATTTTGAACATTTGAATAGGAGCCGGATATTAGATTCAATAGCTGAAATATTAATTAATAAATTAACTTTAATAATAATAATAATAATAATAATAATAATAATAATAATAATAATAATAATAATAATAATAATAATAATAATAATATCGATTTTCTTTAATTAAATTCTGTTTAATGATAATGCAAACAATTTGCACTAAAATATAATAATAGTAATTCTATCAAACTTTCGAGGGATTAAAAGTTCCTTTTTTTCCAAGGCTCTGAAGTATAAAAAAGCATAGCTTGAACCGACCTGGCCTAACATGGCGCATTGTCATCTACAGTAGCCAAAAGACCTTAACCTAAAATAAACATTTTGGTAGTTTGAAATGAATTACTACTGATTTTCATATAAGGATTTTTATTTTAAACCTTTTTTATGGTTGACAAAAACTGACTTATCATTTTCTGGACTAAGTCTCAATGACTTGCTAATAACTTAGAATGCGGTTTCGATTATGGCATTAAGTAATGAAAAAATTCTATCATTTGTTACAAATCAAAGAAAAGCCTTCGAATTTCATCTAGATATTAATCCCTTATTACATAAACAAAAACAAAAATACACTATACACTCATAAAACAAGATACAGAGATAAGGTGATTAGATAAAGCCAATGGTGGAAAGAATCTAACAGTATAAGAAGAAGGAATTGGAAGTTAAGAAAAGATTTAGTAATGTTGGTTGATCTCTAAGACGATCAGGGAAAGGGATTGGCAGTTACATCAACTGTTAAAGATTGTTTTCAATAGAGAATTCACCAGCTGTATCTTAGAAATTTAGGGCAACAAATTGGCGGAGGTCAACATTAAATTCACCCAAAATTATTTATTTTTGACTTTGGATAGTCAAGTAGAGTTAGGTGATAAATACATAGAACAAATGAATTTATTGTAGATTGGCAAGAAAGTCATAAATAAAGAAAGACAAAGTAGAACATTCTGAAGTTTCCAGCTTATAAACAGAGAAGAGAGTTCGTCTGTAAAAAGATTAAATAATAGTCGTTCCAGGACAGATATTGGAATGAAAAATGTGGTAGCAGCAGAGCTTCGATACAGCAGTCTCCCAGGCTACACAGCACCTGAGTTTCGGTTAAGAACAAAAGAGGTGCAAAGTTCAAATTAAAATATAGACCGTGAAGGTTTGAAAAATTAATGAAGAAAGAAAAGTGTATGATAATGGCATGGAAGTCTTGGCAGAACCAACATCTTCATCAGAGGTTGTCAACCCCCCAGATGATGGGGTAGAAGTGCATGAGGAGCTATTATTGGAAGCTACTTCGCTAGGCTTCTCCGAGGATACGAATGACTGTACCATATTTGGTACAAATACATAAAATGTGACCTTGTAATAGTTCTTGTGGTGTGTGTGAAGAAAAAAAAAGTGCCTATCGGACAAGCCTATTTATACACTCCTGCTTTGGAAGGCAAGCGAATTATCTGCAAAAAAGAATGAACATTAGCATCAGAGCAGTGGAATTTTTTTTAATTTTTTAGTTAACACACCCAATCACGGGCAGAGCCCTAATCAAGGAGGGAGGTGTATTCAATTTACATCTGAGTAAGATGAAGGTAAGCCTAAGAAGAGAATAGCTCGTATTCAATATTTCTATACTCCTATATTGTCTCTACCTCAATTGGAGATGCGAGAAAGATGTCTTTAACTTCAGTTATGTTTGATACAGCATTTATTTCTTTATTACTTGTATAAACTTTTAAGCGCCAAAAAAAATATAACAATGACAAATTTATTGAAAATAAGCCCTCACTCACTCACTCATTCTCACACACTCATTCCACACACACTCACTCACTCTCACATTCACTAACTCACTCACTCACTCTCACATTCACTCTCACTCATTCACTCTCTCTCTCTTCACCAAAACCTGACACAGGCTTCCCTATTAACCCTGACATAAGCCTGTTGCAAGTCCATTAAACCTAAATACAATTTGCTCTTCTCCCTCATTTGCTTCAAAGTAAAAATTTGATCTACACATCCTCTACCACTTTTTTCTTCACAATCACTCCCTCAGTCACTCGACGCACTCTTTCAACCAAAATACTAGCATATATCTTCACTACAACACTCAATAAACGAATTGCCCAATAGTTCCTACAGCAACCTCTGATCCTCCTTACCATTATATAAGCCATAAGGGTACTATTACTGCTCTCCTCCAATCCTTCCAAACTATACCCTACATAAACGCTTTGGTACACAACTTCCATATCCAGTCAAGCACAACATAGCCTCCATTCTAGATCGATCATTTCACCGGTAATTCCATCTATACCTGCAGATTTATCATTCTTCGAATTTCTCACTCTACCTATTACTACTTCTCAACTAATTACTTCATTCTCAAAATACCTATTTCTTCATACACCATCAAACCTATACACGTTCATTATCACCTTATTACAGTTAATGTTATGCTGATTTTCGAAGTGTTCCCTCCACACTCTACTTCACATCCATTTTATCAGTCCACGAAAGTACCATCCTTATTTTTCATTCTCTGAAAGATTCCCTTTACTGTCTTTTTAAACATTTGAACTTCCTTTCAGGAAAGCTTCCTATTCCCTTGATAAGTCCCCATTCATCCTCCTTCCAAACTTTTCATTTACCTCTTTTTTTCTTCATACAAATGAAACTTTTTAGTTTTCCTTTTTCTCCTCATATATTTCCCTACACATTTCTTTCGAGACCTCATCAGTGGCTTTTAGCACATTCAACCACAATTCTTTTTTACTTTTAACCGCTTGCATCACCTCTTATATATATATATATATATATATATAATATATATATATATATATATTATATATATATATATAATATAATATATATATATATATATAATATATAATATATATATTATAAATATCCTGTGTGCTGGGGAGTAAAGAATTGCCCACATCGTATTCCTGCGTGTCGTAGCAGTCGACTAAGGGACTGTGGTAGTTGGGTTGGCTACCCACTACCACCTATATCTTGCTAGGAATCTGATGCATGCCTCGGAGATGGTCTGATCGCCGTAAAACGGCCTTCTAATTTTCGGCGAATTGTATGAATCGTACCGGTACATGGAATGTCAGAGGATAAATGTTGAGGAGCAGAGAAAAAAGAGGAGGGATGGATGTATTTAGGAAAGAGCGCAAATTTGGATTTGCTCGCTTGTGACTGAAAACAAAGATAAAGGAACGGTGAAATTAAGTGGTGTGGTGTGGTGTGAAATGTTTGTGCTGGTGGGAAGATTGACATGAGAGAGGGAGAGAAAGCAGTTGCAATTTGTGAGTGACCCTGTGGTACATAGCTATTGGTAGAACTTTGTTGTGTGTGAGTCCTAAAGAATCTATTGGTTAAAATTTAAGTTTGAAAGGTCATGGGTATGTTGGTTGTGACATATGGTTCATCTGAGGGAAACGTTAAGAGAGTACGATTTTTTTTGGGATAATCTGAATGAATCTCTGGATGGGGTGAGTAGGAGCTTAGATTGATGGTGTTGGGCGACTTAAATGGTTGGATAGATGATCAAAAAAAGGGATGGTATAACAGGTGTTTTGGGGTGGCAGGAGAATGAGAATGGTCAAGGAAGGTGATTGATTCTGTGAAAGAGACGGTATGCTGTTAATGTATACTTTCTTAAACTACAAGAGTAATCCATGAAGTAATATCTAGAGTGGTGTAAGGTAGACGATGGTATCCGAAAGTGAAAAAGCTATGATTGATTTTGTCGTTGGTGAAGAGGACAAGATGTTGAAGTATGTGGTTGGATGTTAAAAGTGAGGGGTTAGGAATGGATTATCGGATCATTATTTTGTTTCTATTAAAATTAGGTAAGTGGGGGCTTGGATGAGAGAAAGATGATACGAAAGGAATTAGGTAAAATTAAGAGTGAGGAGTAAGTGAACAGAACAATAAGGATACAGTATGTAAGAGCGCTCGCTAGTAAATCGTTGAATGTGAACGATTGGTACTGAACAAATCTGGGGGCAAAATGAAGGAAGCAATTGTTGTGTGCAAATGAGGTGTGTGGATGTGCTAAAGTAAGGAAGTAAGAATGTTAACACGAATGGTGGAAAGAAGAGGTGATGAAAGCGGTTGAAAGGTTTAAAAAGAAGCGTGGTCTGAATGTACTAAAGCAATGATGAAGTTGTTCTAAAGAAGGATGCTTGGAATTATAAATAAGGAGGAAAAAAGAATACTAAAAGGTGCATACCGCAGAGGAAACAATAGGTAAATGAACAGTTTGGAAGGAGGATGAATGAAGACATACAAGGAAATAGGGAAGCTTCTCTGGAAGGAAGCGCGAAAGGTTAAGAATGAGAATATAGGGAACCCTCAGAAAAATAATAGGGATGGTGCTTTTGTAACTGATGATAATGGATGTGAGGGAGTGTGGAAAGAAACACTTCGAAAAGCCGCACAATATTAACAGTAATGATGGTGTTAAGTGAATGTGTGTGGTTTTGAATGTGGAGAGCAAGGAATAGGTAAATTTTGGGGATGAGGTAATAAGGATGAGGTAATGGTAGAGTGATAAAGTTGAAGAATGGTAAATCTGCAGGTATATTGATGAAATTACTAGTGAATATGATAGAGCGGAGGCCAGATGGTGAGTGATTTGATTTGAAGTTTGTTAATAAAGCGTTTTATGAGGTAATAGTTCCAAGGATTGGAGGAGACCGGTAATAGTACCCTTATATAAGGGTAAGGGAGAAGAAAGGGTAACTGTAGAAATTAAAGGGGAATTAAGTGTTATTGCAGTGTTGTAGAAGGTATGCTGGTATTTGGTCGAGAAGAGTGCGTCGAGTGACTGAGGACTAATTGGTGAAGAACAAGGTTGCTTTAGAAGTGGTAGAGGATGTGTGGGGATCAAATCTTTACATTGAAATCAAATGATTGAGAAAAATGAGGGAGAAGAAGAAATAAATTATATTTTAAGGTTTTCATGGATTTACAACAGGCGTAATGGAGATAATAGGGAAGCTTTATGCAGGTATTAGTGAATATATGGTGTGTGGTAGGCTTCTGAGGAATCAAAATATGTATGGCGATAGTGAAGAGCGTGTGTAAGATAAATTGTCAATGGTGAATTGGTTTAGCATTAATAGCGGAGTGAGAACAGGGATGTGCTATTATGTCTACTTGGTTACTCAATTGTATATGGATGGGGTTATGAAACAATTCGAGGTGGGGATGGCAGGCAATGGGTGTTAAAATGATGGAGAAATGGAAGAGAGAGCGGAGGGTGCCTACCTATTATATGGGAAAGATTTGGTTCTGTGTGGCGAATCTGAAGAAGCTTTTAAGAGTATTGGTAGATGATGATGTTGGGCAGGTATGTAAAAGGAGGGGTTTGAAAGTAAACGTAGATAAGATGTAAGGTTTATGAGTGTGAGTGAGGACAGTCCTCAGTGGGAAAGTTTTAATGTTAGGATGGTGAGCAA
>JABUQX010040774.1:0-15000 GCA_015478945.1 Trachelipus rathkii
ACGCGGCGGAGGTGCGTGATCTAAGGATGATGGTCTCCGGAATGTCGAGAGTGATAACCACGGCTGGCCATAGAACAGTTTTTGCGAGCCCGGAGTCTGTTAATCCTGGAAACGGTTGGGAAATGAAAGTCACTGCATGAGGATATATGTTTTAATACATTCACAGCAGAACACTGCGTGGATGGGCGGTCTTGAATTTGCAGGGGATTTACAGTTCTAGGAAACACATACTAAATTTGATAAGGCATAGGCGATCGTAGAGATGGTGCTCGCTTAAGTTGGAGTCCTGTGTTGGCCTTTGTACGCCAGATGATGTGAGAGATTGCGTGGCTGAGCTGTATCTGTCCTTGAGCCAGTATGGCGTCTCTGTATCCTATTGGCACAAATATCTGAGCTTTACTTGTCTATTAGGCTTAGTGATTCTGGGCTATTTTAGGGCTTGTCGTCGGGATCTGTAAGTTGGGTAACACACTGGCATATCTGGACTACGTTTCGCGAGGGCCCTGATGCTAATCCGGTTGAAGTGATTAGTAATCACTCCAATTTGGAGTATTTATCTATATTAATAATCAATAAGATAGATATATGATAATAGTATATTATAATTAAGGCTATATATATATATTATATTATATTAATATATATATCATATATGATATACATGGATTGTGCGATGAATCCGAAAGAGTTTGTAGAGGGATTGGTAGAAGAGATTGGCAGGGTTGTGCAAAATGGGAGGTTGATAGTAAACGTAGATAAGAGTAAAAGTTAGGCTTTGAGTGACGACAGTAGTATATAGGGGGACGTTCGACAACGAACGGCGAATGTTCGTCTTGGGTCAATGACGAATCATACATGCGCCCGATATGCGAATTCTTTTTTAGTGCTTGTTTTCTTTTTTTTTTTTTATGTGGTTGTTTTTTATTATTACTTCACGGTACTGCGTTCACTAAGGGTGGTTTTTAACACCATATGGGATGTTTCGGGTGTCGACAAACGCGTTTGTATAGCAACCTCAGCAGGGGGAACCGGACCGCAAGTCCGCACCGGGAATACGCGCAACGCTGAAAAGCCAATCCGGTCCAATCGCCCTGAAAGCCGCAACTCGGAGCAACGCGCAGAGCCGAAAGGCTTGATTCCGGCAACTCCGCTCCCGCTCTGATCAAGTCACGATTCAATCCTCTATCAACTTAGCACGTTATATGGTAGCCCAATTCTTTAGTAGGGTAATCCAATTCGGAATGTTAGTGACAAAACGTCACAACAGGATTCTCTTTAGTATCTATCAGTTTGTCCAAAGTGACAAAGACGAATATTCATGATTAAGTGATTATTATTTATTATTAACATGTTGACAATCATTCAAACTCATGATTTACGAGATTATTTACCAAGCTTTAAGGATAGTGCCATATGATCATCTATGAATGCAAAATCAAGTAATTAGATAATGTATACACCTCCTTTATCTGCTTGGATGTCGAATGTCTTTTAACTTTCCATATACCTACAACTCTTTGTCTTTTACATCTGGACCATACGATAGACCATCAATTTTTCCTTTGTTTCAAAGGTGATAAAAACAGCTTTTGCTTATTGCCTTATATTGTTTAGGATTGAACACAAGAATTGTTAGTTAAAACCATATACTTTATCTACCTTAAAGCATAAAGACATATGGCCGCATTTGCATAGCAACAGGTAGTTATATCTATATGGCTTTTGCTTTACGTGCTTTTACTGGCTTGCGCTTAGCTGCTTTACTTGCTTTAAGGGTCTTAAACAATCGATTTTAGTTGAAACATTCATATCTCTTAGCATACTAAAACAGTAAAACAATAGAAGTGTTATTACCTAACAATATACAATTACAATTAAGCATTAATGCATCGATACATCGAGGCATCTGACTTCATGCGATGCAATAAATTAACACAATATACTATTACTGTGTTTAGAGGACTAATATTAAGTCTTGTACGTCTTTAAGTAAGTTTTTAATTCTAAAATCGGTTATTAAACTACTTTTCCGAGTTTAAAAACTAAGAAATGTTAATTTTTTGTTAAAATGCTTCAGTTATAGTATATATAGATAAGCCAATTCATTTTTTCTTTAATGAAAGTTTCGATTTAACTCATTAGATTAAAATAAAACCACTATCCTTAAGATTAGCTAACTCTTATCCTAAAGAGTCCGTTAATTAATCGAACCACTGAATTACCTTTACTCTCGCAAATCGTGAAATGCATTACAAACATCATATATGCCCTTCCACCTACTTCACGACGAATACAGCCTCTTTTAATTGCAACGTATTCACTTGACTTATATTTAAATTACAACAATTACTATATATATAAATCAAATAATCGGTAATAAATATGATTTATAGTTTACTATTTTTATATTAAGGAAATGGACAAATAGATCATGTATAAATAATATACATATATGTATATTAATAAGATTATATAAATATATATATAAAAATAATATCAGTATTTATTATTAGATTATACTAGTATATATTATTTATAATAATTATATATATATTATTATAAGATAATTCTAGATATATATATAAATATATATATTTTATATAGATATATAATATATATAAGTATATATACTATATATTTATATAACAATAAATTATAACATCTAGAAACTGGTAAAATTATTATTATAATGTAATTAGATATAAAATTAATATATATAATAGTATATATAATGATTATAAATATATATAGTGATTATAATAATTAAAATAGAATTAAATTCGGTATCTTTTAAATCCATAGCAGTAACGTTGCGATATGCGCTTACTATCAAAGAATACGTTTTTCAGGACGTAGGTTTGATAACATCTGAGGCCTGATCATAATACTGACACCGTGCCATGTTCTCTGATTGTAAAGTTTATAGTTAGGTATGTGTATGCTGTGTTGTGCGTTGTGGTGTGTGAAATGTATGGGTATGCATATGTTAGTGTGTTGTGTGTATAGTTATGTGTGTTGTTGCTGCGTGTGTAAGGGTGGTTGGGTGACGTGTGTATGTGGTGTTGGTGTGTGTGTGTGTGGTGTTGTGTGTGTGTTTTTTGTTGTTGTGTTGTGTGTGCGTGTATGGTGGCAGATTTGGTGAGGTTGAATGTGTGTGGGTGTGATGTGTGTGTGTATGTGTTATACTGTGTGTTGTGTATGTGTTGTGTGTGTGTGTGTTGTGTGGTGCGTGTATGTGTGTGTGGTGTGTGTATTTGGGGGGTGTGGTGTGTGTGTGTGTGTGTTGTGCTGTTGTGTTTGTGTGTGTGTGGGTGAACGCGTGTGTATTTAAGAAGTAAAATGAGGGGAAAATGGGTACGTAAAAACAGCAGTAGTTATCACAGGTAAATTTAAGGTTTCATTTGTAATGTTTAAAGAGGCTGAAAAATCTGATGAAATGCCATATGCATAGTTGTTGGTTTGGTTAATGCACTGCGTTGATTATTAAATATCTACACAATGCGTTTATGTTTACTCTGCACTTAAAAAAATAACTTTGTTGATAGAAAAGTATAGATGAGCATGTGAGGTAATAGAGTGTATGGTCTGCTTACTTCTATTACATCCTTAGCTACTATCTTGATATATTGTTAATGCGATATTACCTATGTATATGCTACGAACTTCTAGTACTAGTTGCTATTTGAGCCCCGAGTTTAATTGGGATAATTACTATTATAAGTACACTGCTAAAAGTAACACTACGACATTACATGATTGTTTGCGAAAGTCATAACTAATACATGCAAGAACCTGAAGTCGATGATCGTCGATTCATATATATCTATATATAGTATATATATAGTGTATATATATTATAATATAGATATATATATATATAATATAGTATAATATATAATATAATATTAAAATTATAATATTATAGTAAGTATATAATGTATATAATACTACTATATTACTATAGTTACAATATTTTGTGTGTGAGTGTGGCGTGTGTGAAAGCGTGTGCGTGTGTGATATATATATGTGTGTGTTGCAAGACTATTCTATATATATATGTGCGTATATATGTATGTGTGTTATGTTGGTTGTGATGTGTGGTTGTGTGATGTATGGTAATGTATTTTTGGTTGCGACCCAAATCTATATTTTGTCACATACGGCGGCTATGTCGCAGCTCATTCTGCTGATGCTCCTGATGTCAAGCAGTCTTTGATCTTCACCTTCCCTGTGGTGTTTGCTAAATTATTTGCAAAGAAACTATAGCTGTGATAATTAATGCATCTTTATAAGGATGAGATAACCACTACTTAACTTTAAATTATAATCTCCGTAAAGCTAATATCTTAACGTTCCTCTTTCCCCCCCATTATCCATTTGTGGCCTCATGTTTTACCCCAATAGAGTTCATACATATGCGATGCGAAGTTGAACAACTTCAGAGCCCGTAGTTTGACAATCTTACTTGTAATTAAGACGCAGAACTTAGTTATCTATTAGTATTATATTATTATATATATATAATATATATATAGTATATATATACTATAATATATAATTATATATATTATAGATTATATGTAAATTAATATATATATATATATATATATTTAATATATATATAATTACTGTACTAATAATAGCTATATATAGGGAGTTCATACATACTAGCATATATTATATTAACTATTATATATATATATAATTAGTATAGTATATATAGTATAGTATAATAATATATTATATATACATATATGAATATAATATATATACTATATAATTATATAAATAAGATATACTACTAATATAAATATAATATAGTCATTATATATATCAGATTAACATTTGTTGTAGAATGATGTAGTTTGCCATGCTTCTAAGTATCTAATTTTATGGTGTAAAAATACATTAGTTAGTGTACAGCTTCACTCGATAATGCATAGCTCCAGACCAGAGACATTGATGAAGCCTTTTGTTTAGCGTCCGAATTTTTAAAATTTATGTCTCAATATGTAGTGCCTGGAGTAGATGCCTACAATAGATAAGAGCACCTTATGCTCATGGGGCAAATCGGCGTCCCGCTTCGCGCCCCTCTGCATAATGATATATGATATATATTATACTATATAAATAAATATATATATATATACATAATACGATATTAATAATATGTAGCCGATAGATAAATTATAAGATATACTACTTATAATATAGAAAGAGTATTATATATATAATAATTAATAATATATATAAAGCTTATTAGTCTAAGTAGTATACAAATAACGATAGAAGATAGTATAAGTGTGACATAAACCGTAATCTAAATAAGTATAGTACGAGTACGCTAATTACTATTAAATATAGGAATTATCATATCTAATACTGGTCAGAATATACGCTGACGTAATAGTTTTCACATCAATAAATAAAACTTTGTTTCAGAACATTTACAATATATATTTATATACTAATATAACTATATTATATATATATAGAGCTAGTTAGATATTATAGAGATGGCTATATATTTCAGTATAATATATATATATATAATACTTAAAAATAGTTTGTGTCCAAATTTCATTATCTTTTTGTTAAATACCCATAAAAATTACGATCGAAAATTATTTTACACGTTTTTATAGATCATCCGTTTGAAGTCATTCGCTTATAAAATAACACATCTAATATATTATATATATATAATATATATTATATCTAATATTATAATTGATGTTATATATTTAGATTTGATACCATTAACACATCTATAAATATTATAATAATTAAGCTATATATATAATATATACAATATAATAAGTAAAATAAGTATATATATCATCATAGTATATATATATACTATTATTAGATATACATTTATATAATGAGATAGTTATTTGTTGAACCATCTGGTAAAAACATATATATCAAATATATATAAATATATTATATATATCTATTACAAATTTGAAATCGTAGACTTTAATGGTTCGAGACCCAGCAGGAGAGAATTAAAGGATTATATACTCAATTCTGTATCGTTTTAGGTGTAGTTTTTGTCTATATTCAATAACCGTAATATAAGACGTAAATAAATATAAAGATATTAAAATATAAGAGAGAGAGTTAATAATATAAAGAGTAAACAAATAATAGATAATAATAATAAAATAATAAAAAAGATAATAATAAATAATAAAATAATTAATATATTTATATAAAAGAAGAAAAGAGAGAATAAGAAGAAGAAGAAGAAGAAGATCAAGATAGTGTCTTCCAAATAGAAGAATGCAAGAAGACAGAAGGAATGAAGAAGCAAGAGAGAGAGAAAAAAGTATATATATATATATATATATATAGACCAGAGAGAAAGAGAGAGAGAAAGAGAGGAATAGAAGAAGAAAAGAAAAAAGAAAAAGAAAAAAGAAAAAGAAAAAGAAAAAGAAGGACGAAAGATAAAGACGAATCTAGCAAAAGCACTAAATCAGTATCGTAATTAATGCTGTTTGTATTATGGGATTCTGACCTTTTAAAAGAAACCTATTTGTGCTTTATAAGTGATGTAAAATTTCTGGTTTCATTTGCAAAGTAAACTTAGTGTATAATAAAAACCATTCTTTATATGAAGGAAAAACACATTTTAATTGTTTAATTATTTCAGCCCGTAACTATATCTTACGCCTTTCCTCCTCCTAATGTCATATGTGTCCATGTTTTCCTCCCTTAGAGATCAGACATGATGGCCTAAGGAAGCTTGAAAAATTTTCTGAGCCATAGTTGCCAATTTATTTATGAATTAAGAACTACTGACATTATACATATATATATTAAATATATATATAATATACTAATATATATATACTCTCCCTAATATATTATATATAATATAGTATACTATATATATTACTATAAATATATATATATAATAGGATATATATATTATAACGTATATAAAAAGTTTTACAATGGTCTTGTGTTAGAATGATACAAGTTGTCATGCTCTCAGATCTAAATTTGAGGGTAACGAAATGACTTTCGTTCCTGTTCATGGCAGTGAATGATATAGCAAGAGTAATTGCTGTGCCTTTGTTGGCCCGTTTTTAAATTGTTGCGCCTATGCTAGAAGTTTGCGTACAAATGATAGTTGCTTAACGTAATAGGCGCAAGGCGATAATCTAAACTCAAGTCGCCCTGATCTGATAGTATATTATAATTGGTTTAGTATAAGTTATCTATATTGGAGGATTGTATAGGGTTAGTTATTATTATGTTATACGAGTATTTTTTTAACTCTACTTGGATGTTATTATATGTATATATATATTAGATTTGTGTAGTATATATATATATATTATAGTTATATCTTATAGTGATTCAGCAATTCATATTTTTTTGTTCTATAGAGTCTGGAACGAAGTTTTGATTTATTAACATCTCTCTTTCGATGTCTATCTATCCCTGTTTCCTTTCTGTTCTTTATACATGCTTATACTATATGTATATATCTTTAGTTAATATACAGTAATGTATCTATTTATTATAAATATATATAATGTTATGTAGTTATGGGCTGATTATAGTATAAGTATTATGTATTATGATTTATAGTATCAATAAATATATAGTATGTCTATGTAGCTATCAAGTTAGCCAAATCTATTAATATATATTGTTACCAGGTGCGGCGAGTACCCAAACTCATGTGCAACCCACCAATACTCTTTCGCTATACAATCCGACTTAATGAAAGAAATTACAAGAAATATAGCTTGTTGCACTACATTCGGAAAGTTCAAACATAGGAAGGGTTTAGCTGAAAACATCAATTTTTCTGCCTTTCGCGATCTAATATCTCTTTTCATCATATAAGTTATCCCAGCATTGCTGAATTACTCCTCACACTTAGAATACTAGTTGAGACAGGCTAAGTAATTTTCTTTGCAAATTTACTCAAACGTGGGTGAACATTTCTCAACTTTCCGCCAGCTGAGAATAAGATCATCATGTACTAGTTCGTTTTCTTGGGGGTGATAGTATTTCAATCATTGTACTACATCGTTTGGTATGCATGGTTCCTTCATCGCTACTGGCCGTGGAGAATGATATTCCAGTGAACCTAATTGATAATTATTTTCGCTGCCGTAAACTAATATCTATACTCCTCCTTCCTCTCCATGTCATAGGGTCCCATGTTTTCCCCCTTAGAGTTCAACAATGCGATATGAAGTGAAAATTTTCTGAGCGATATGTTGCCTAATTTATTTGTAATTAGAACTACTGATACTTAGTTTGGTATATCTATATAATAAATAGTATATATACATATATATATGAGTATATATATATATATAAACTGTATATATACTTCTTCAATTACAATTTTTATATCATAAAAGTAGTAGACACGTTATATATAATACGTATATAATGATTATATAATATATTATATTTACAAAGATCTTACAATAGTTTATTTAAGAAGATACAATGTAGGTGTCCATGCTTTCTACACACACTCCACGGTAAACAGCTTCGGTCTGTTCATGGAGGTGATGATATATGGACGGTAATTGACTGTGGCCTGCTTTGGCGCCGTGTCTAAAAATTGTGCGCCAATGCAAGCTTATAATATAGTGTTCGTCCAAAACTGATAGGCTCCCTTACGTTATATAGGCGCATAAGCGATAATCTAATAACTTCAATGCCCTTGATCTGAATATATAGTATAGTATATATAAATATAATATATATAATATTTATATATATATGATACTATATATTATATATATAATAATAAAGCTGTTCTCTGTTCATTAGGTGATATAAGGCACGTGGAACTCGTGATTGGCTGTGTGCCTTTGTTCTGGCCACACTTTTAAAATGAGCTATGCGCTATGGACACGACCTAAATAAGTTGCGATAACAAAATGATAAGTGTGCCTTACTAATACTATGGACGCGATAGCGAATATCTCATAACCTCATCCTGGAGTCTGATATATATAAGTATAATATTATATCTATATATATATTATATAAGTATTATAGTAATTATATATATAATATATAAATATATTATACTGATATATATATTGAGTGATGCAGCAGATTTAATTGTTTTTCGCATCCGAAGGAGCGACGACGGAATGTTGATTTAACCACCTCTGATTGCGGCTTCGGAGCTGATGGTTGGTTATAATTATGTATACTGATATAATTATACATTATATATATATATAATATTATATAGTATATATATATAATATATAATATAATAAATGATATATATATATTATAATATACTATATATATATATATAGTATATATTACTATATCAAGTTATTAGCAAAACTCTATTAATAACTTTGTGTTACCGTTCGAGGGTCGGACGGAGACCCAATCTCACAGGCACCCCACCAATCCTATTCCGCTAACATCCGACTTAATACGAATGGAGAATGTTTACAATGGAAATAAAGCTTATTTGCACACCTTGAAATTCAAAACCTATAGAAAGGTTATTGCTTGAAAAACCATCAAATCTTTCTGCCTTTTCTGCGAGTGTCTAATTCTCTTTTCATCAATATATGAATGCCCAGCAAGTCGCTTGAAATATCTCTCTCACTTAGAATACTAGTTGGAGACATGCTAAGTTATTTTCTTGCAAATTTACTCAAGAATGGTGAACATTTCTCAACTTTCCGCCAGCTGATAAGATCATCATCTTTGTATCTAGTGTCGTTTTCCTTTGGTGATAGTTTTCTAAATCAATTCTGTACTACATTCTTTTGTGTAAATGCATCTGGGTTCTTTCATCGCTACCTGGGCTGAGAAATTATTCCAGTGACCTATTATTGACTTACTTGTAGAATGTATTGTCGTAGACTTGCGTTTTCTATCTTTTCTTGGTGTCGAATTAATAGTCTGTTCGGTTCGAAGTTTTCAACTGCAACACAAAGTGAAGATTTAATTGTTTTTAATATTGTTTGGCAGAAAAAAAAAAACAACTGTATTTAAATCATTTCAGATTTGCAAAGTTAGTATTGAAGTGTCATAATTTCCCACAGAAACAAGCGTTATTTAAGCTAGTTGTTATTTTCATATTCATTCTTTTTAAATCGTATAATTTTCATTGAAGAGGTCAAATGCTTTCCTTAGCGTTGAGATTAATGGTATTACCATCTGAAACAGAAGCTGTAGAAGCTTTGATTTTTTTTCCTAATCTCATGTGACTCTGTGACTCAAATTATTATGAACCGTTCCACTGCTTGCGAGATCAACGAATCATTTACACAGTGATATGAGTGCACGATTCTCTCTATTTAAAGTTTTGATTCGAGATTCATCTTGGTATTTTTATTATATGGGGTTTTTATCAACAATCTTCGCTAATAAATATCAGCGCAACCATCCGCTGGCTAAAGCATGAAGCGGAGTGAAGATCCTGATCGCCGGATCTTAATTAATGTCCTGGATCGCGGATTTGCGGAGTTACATCATAATAATATAGTCAGCTATATATAACTATATATACTTATATAAGAAAAAATAACAAAATAAAGTATGAGTATATATTTAATATATATAATATAGATAGATTAGTCTTAATTATTACAATATTTATAAACTTTAATATAATTATAACTATATACTTGTTTTGAACAAGAGTCCAATATTGTATAAGCTGTAATAGTCAATTAAACATCCGTTCCTGGATTAACACTGATAAGAATGTATCTAGGCTAAGTGGGATGACTTTCTGAAAGAACCTAAAATATTCGCAATACATTGAAGACTTAAGATATGTCGTTCCTATGATAAAACGAGACACAGGAGAGTGCGTTCACATTTGGCTAAACGTGGACATAAGACATATACTACGCATGTGTATCGATTAACTCTATTCGGGTTGCAGTCGCGGATAGTTCCTCATCTCATCGTCTCCTCTCTTTAGGGCCCGGCGCGCACGCTCGGATCTCTTTCTCGTCTATTAGAGGCTATCATATAGAGTAAAATAGTATCTACTCTATATAGTAGATGATTATATCATATCTAAGTAGGAATATATTATATATTATAGTATATATTATATATAATATAATAATAATATATAGTTATATATATATATATATATAATAATATAGCTAATAGATGTCTTATCAATTATATTGTCACAAGTTAAAAACTTTTTTTCCTAATATCTAATCATTCTACAAGTCCGAAGCCCATAGTAATGTAGAATCTTTATTATTTACCCGATTGATAAATATTTTTTCCATTTGTCTCATTACCCACATAGTCATTTTTCTTTTTAAAACTAATCAATTCACCATACAAACTAAAATTATTCACTGCAATCAATCTAAACACCCAGATAGGGGCTCTTTTAAAGTTCTTCTATGTTCATAGACAGATTCTTTCATAATTGTGATAAAACGAATAGTTACTAAGAGGAATAAATTATAAATCCGGAGATAGTTGTTCATATTTAAACAATGCAGCTAAACTTATTCATAATCTCGTAACATTATGAAAATTTAAGAGAATGATCTAATTCTATAATATCTAAGTGCACTATGTTAATGAAAAGTACAAATATTATGCTTAAATGTATATGGTATATATATAATATTATATATATAGCATACAATACTTAATATATATATATATAAGCTCAATATAAAGGCTATTATATATATATATATATATATAGTATAGTATATATCATAGTAATAATATATATTATATATGTATAATTATACTATAATATAAATAAATATATCATAGAAGTAAAATATAATGATATATATATATATATGATAGATAGATATATATATATATATAAGTGAGCCATGAATAATAACTACAAGTATAATTAGTGAATATATATTAACATATACGTATATATAGTATATTCTATAGTAGTCATGAGTATATATAACAGTATCGTAAATATATAATATATAAGTATATAATATTACTATTACTATATATTATATATATATATAATAGTATCATTATATAGAATATACCAGAGGGCGGGGGCGAAGCGAACGATTTTGCCCCATGCGCCTAAGGTGCCTCTAGCTTAACTTGAGGTATCGTATATAGTATATATCCATATAATATATAATATTAAGATTTGAAAACAGCATAAATTTTAATAGTAAGTAATTTTAAGGCTATATCTATATACTATATAATGATACTACTATTCTATATTAAGGCATTACTTATTTTCTGGAGTAGATAAACTCTGAATTTGAATGCATTTATTTGATAGATTATATACATATATATAAAAGAAAATCTGTATTTATAACCTTCATATTGGTGAAATTTTTGGATAGATAGAATATAGAAAAATATGAGATTACGTATATGTTACAAATATATAATATATTTATATATTATATATATATATATATATATAATACTATTATAATATATAACTTGAAATATAAATGATATATATATACTATTATATATAGTTACATCTAGAATTTCTATCTAAACCACGATACGACACTCGTTAGCACCATATGTTCCAGACCAATATTCTTTCTATTGTGCAAAAAAACAATATTAGCTAATGCTATTTAACTCAGTCAAGAGGCAGAAATGTGTTCTAGATAATTACATTTTATCTGTGCAAACAAATTAGGATTCATCTTCAAACATCCAAGTATGTAGATTACCTTATTCTATAATATCAAAGTTACGTTATTGGAATAAAATACCTATAACACTGAATTCATGGTTTATATATATATAATATGAAATATATATATATTGTATATATATATGAATATATAAATATTTATATATTATAATATTATTATGTGTGTGTTGGTGTGTGTGTGTGTGTGTGTGTGTGGTGTGGTGCGTGTATTTGTGTGGTGTGTGGGTGAATTATCGTCGTAAAGCATCCGTATTTTGTTTTCGCAATCAATATCATCAGTTAAGAATCATCAAAACACCAACTTTGGTATCCACATTTTAATAGGGCATGCATTTTCGACAACTGCGTGCCTAATAATTAATAATCACGTCCGCGCCTCGTAAAGTATCCGCAATTTCAGTTTCCTCTATATCAATATCTTTTAATCATCAAAAATCCAACTTTGGCATCCACATTTTACTAAGCGATGCCTTTTCCGCAACTGCATGCCTAGCAAATAATAATCTCATCCTCGCCACGAAAAGCATCCGCGTTTTTCAGGAAAAATATAGCATGACTGTGGTAGGCCTAGGGGCATAAGTAGATACATACCGTTAGGTCTCTCTCTCTCTCTAAACTCTCCTCGCGGTCTCTCAGATCGTCTCTCACCCTTGTCTCTCCTCTCACGTCTCTCTGTCGCTCGCTGCATCATCGTCTCTCGTCTCTCTCATATAGTTTCCAGATTATCCTTATTTCTAATCGTAACTATATGCAAAGAGGTAATGTTCAAGGGATACAGCAATAACATAGACAGAAACATCTAGTACCTTTAAAACAAATTCGATTCGGAATAGTTTTAATACCAAATCATTTTCGACAGAATCAATGTTGATGTAAATAGTTAAAAAATAAATGCTCAGGCACCCCTATTATCCTATTAATTCTGTAAAAAAACTTATACTGAAGACTGTAATCTTTCAATGCATCTATTGTATTCAAAATTTGTGAGTATCTATAATGTATATAACTACTATCTATATTATAATGTATAGAACTATTAATATATCATATTATTGATAATACGTATATACTGAATACTATATATATATATATATATATATATATATATATATATAATATATAAATATAATATATATTATTATATATACTATACATATATAATATTATATTAATAATAGTATAGCTTAGTGTAATAGAGGAACAAAATATAAGCTATTATATATATATAATTAAAATATAATAAATATATAAATATTATTATATATATTATATATATATAGTATATAATATATATTATATATAATAGTATATAATAGTTATAAACTGCCTGAATTATTTACTTACTGTAATGATGTAGTCCCTGTAATTAAACGCTGGAATAAATAATAAACTAAAATTTATTAGCAGTTATAACGGCAAAGTCAACCAGTAAAGGACTTATTCCGTTTAGGCTTATAGCCCTCTTAAAAATTTATATTCCCACCGCCCAAAATCATTGGTGAAATAAAACACTGAACCTTAGATGCCGGCCAATCGACATTTATTATGGATTATGAAAAACGTGAAAAAAAGATATCATCAATCGTTAATACTGCAAGGAGTAATACTTAATCGCTGTAAATAAAATAACATTTTTTTTTTTTTTTTTTTGTTTTTTTTTTTTTTTTTTTTTTAATATGTTCGTATTCAATGGGGCCTTGAAGTACAATTACAGTGTGCTTTTTATTCATGCCTAGACTTCTCAGACAAGTATTCCTCCGCGAGACTCTCAGCGGTCATAGCCGCTGCTTACTCGCATAAAGCTGCCACTATATATATATATATAATATATTATATATATATATATACGATATACTATATATAATAATTATATATTATAATATAATATAGTATATATAATATATAAGTAATGTTATATAGATATATATAAATACTGTACCTTTTGCTCTCTCCACGCCCTTCCCTTTGAACGTTAATATATATCATACATATATATATATATAATAATAATATATATAATATAATATAATTATATAATAGTATACAGAATTATACTAATATGATATAATATATATATATATATAATATAATTATATATATATATAAATGAATTAGTTAACTGGTAACTACTATTACTGCATTTCAATTTACCCAGCAATGAGATTCTAAGGAATTCCGCCACAATATCAATGCCTTATATATTAAAATATAAATATGATATATATATATATATAATATAGATATATATTAGTATATAATCGATAATAATGTAAACATGATATTAGATTAGTATATCTATATATAATAATAAGATATAG
>JABUQX010040774.1:17500-19367 GCA_015478945.1 Trachelipus rathkii
ATCATCATCATCATCATCATCATCATCATCATCATCATCATCATCATCATCATTTGAATATTATCATTATTTGAATATTATCATTATTTGAATATTATCATTATTTGAATATTATTATTATTTGAAATTATTATTTTTGAATATTTTGATATGGGATATTATTTTATTTGAATATTATTATTATTTGAATATTATTATTATTTGAATATTATTATTATTTGAATATTATTATTATTTCAATATTATTATTATTATTATTATTTGAATATTAGTATTATTATTATTATTTGAATATTAGTATTATTATTATTATTATTTGAATATTATTATTATTATTATTATTATTATTATTATTATTATTATTATTATTATTATTATTATTTGAATATTATTATTATTTGAATATTATTTGAATATTATTATTATTTGAATATTATTTGATATTATTATTTGAATATTATTTGAATATTATTATTATTTGAATATTATTTGAATATTATTATTATTTGAATATTATTTGAATATTATTATTATTTGAATATTATTTGAATATTATTATTATTTGAATATTATTTGAATATTATTATTATTTGAATATTATTTGAATATTATTATTATTTGAATATGATGTGAATATTATGATTATGAATATGTATTTGAATGATTTATTAGGTAGATCTTTAAATATTTTTATTATTTGAATATATTTGAATATTAATATTATTGAATATTATTATTATTATTAATGTAATATTTGAATATTATTATTATTATTATTATTATTATTATTATTATTATTATTATTATTATTATTATTGTGTGTGTGTGTATTATTTGAATATTATTATTATTATTATTATTATTATTATTATTATTATTATTATTATTATTATTATTATTATTATTATTATTATTATTATTATTATTATTATTATTTGAATATTATTATTATTTTGATGTATGATTTTGATGCTTTTTCAAGCCTCCTGAAAGTATTTCTTTCAACAGAAGAAATTTTCTTTAAAATTATTCTTGAATAAAATAAAACTATTGATTTAAGTATAGTACTAAACTTTAATCCGTACACTTCGGACATTTTCAAGGAATAAATTTTATTTTTAATAATTTGACAATTTTGATAAAATAAGTGTCGTGTAAACTAATAATAGAAATAAATAAATAAAATTAATAAATTTAAAAGTTAGAGAAGTTAACTTACATTGACTCTTTGTCATTTAAAGATGTTTAAAAAATTGGACATTTCGTTATATTTTATGTTTATCATTGGTTTTTGTTTCCTTAAGAGCAACGATTCCCCTAGGCGCAATTCATAAAAATCATTTTTTCTTGTTATGATGGAGAAGCTTTCTTTTATGCTGTTATCAGAACATTACAAAAGTCCGATAAGAGCATAAAAGAAAGTTTCTCCATCATGAAAAAATGATTTTTATGAATTTCGCCTAGGGGAATCGTTGCTCTTAAGGAAACATAAACCAATGATAAACATAAAAATACAACGAAATGTCAATTTTTTTTAAGCATCTTTAAATGACAAAAGTCAATGTAAGTAACTTCTCTAGCTTTTAAATTTAATAATTTTATTTAGTTTTGTTATTAGTTTACACGACATTTATTTTTCAAAATTGTTAAAATATTAAAAAATTAAATTTATTCTTGAAAATGTCGAACTGTACAGACGAAAGCTTGGTACTAAACTTAAATCAATTGTTTTATTTTATTCAAGAATAATTTTAAAGAAAATTTCTTCTGTTGAAAAAAATAGGAGGCTTGATAAAGCATCAAAATCATACATCAAAATAAATGCTGATATTGGTGTGTGTGTGTGTGTGTGTGTGTGTGTGTGTGT
>JABUQX010040775.1:0-22500 GCA_015478945.1 Trachelipus rathkii
TGTCTTTTAAAGGTAAAGCTGGGGGAGGAGTTTTTTTTTTTTTTTTTTTGTACTTGGGTTTGTTCTCTTCTACTTAATTATTCTGTTTCCATTGCATGAGTTGCTCATCCCACCTCCCAGCGTGGGATCCATGGTGAAATGAAATAGTATATATATATATATAAATAAATATATATATATAATAATATTATATATACTATATATATATAATATTAATATATATATATATATATATATATATATATATATATATATATATATATAAAAACGTATATACTGTTAATTAACTATATATATATATGAACAAGAAGGAATAGGTATTTGGGGATCGAGGTTATTACAGTAAGGACGGAGGAATGGGTAGGTGAGAAAGTTGAAAATGTAAATCTGCAGGTATAGATGAAATTAACTGTTGAAATGATCAAGAGCGGAGCGAGATGTGTGATTGGATTTGGAAGTTTAATAAAGTCGTATGGAGGTAAGTCCAAGGAATTCAGGTCAATATCTATCCTATCTTCAATATAAGGGTAATCCTCTGACTCTGAACTTAGAAATTATAGGAAGTCTTATATGATTGGTGTTGTAAGGAAGGTATGTGCTGGTATTTTGGTCGAAAGAGGCGTCGAGTGACTGAGGGATGATTGGTGAAAAACAAAGTGCGTTTAGGAGTGGTAGAGGAATGTGTGGATCAATCTTTACCATTGAAACAAATATGAGAAATGGAAAAGGGGCGGAGAAGAGATATAAATTATATTAGGTTTATGAATTTACATCAGGCGTATGATAGAGTTTAAAGGGAAGCTTTATGTGATATAATAAAATAATATGGTGTTGGTTGTAGGCTTCGAAATGAATCAAAAGTATTATGACGATAGTGAAGCATGTGTAATGAAAAATGGTGTCAATGGTGATTGTTAGGAATAATATGGAGTGAAACAGGGTTGTGTTATGTCTCTTGGTTATTCATATGTATATGGATGGGTGGTTAATGAAAAAGAATTCGAGGTGGGATGGCAGGAAATGGTGTTAGATGATGGAGAGAATGGAAGAGAGTGGGTGCCCTACCTATTATGATGCGGATGATTTGTTCTGTGTGGCGAATGCTGAAGAAGAATCTGACGATGTGGTAGAGAGATTTGGCAGGGTATGTTAAAAGATGGGTTTGAAAGTAAATGAAAGAGTAAGTTTATGGGTGTGAGTGAGGACCGTTCCTCAGTGTGAATTATGTTAGATGGTGAGCAGCGTGAACAAGTGTCTGAGTTTTAATATATTTAAGGGTATGTGTTGGATAAGAAGGGAAGGGATGATGCAGAGTGTAGTAGGGAAATTTGTGAATGGCAGGATAGGTGCTGGTGCAATTAATAAAAGGTGGCTGTTTAAAGGGGACTAAGTCTTGAGTACCTGCTAGAGTCTTACATGAGGTATGTTGTTACCTGTTTATTGTATGGTGGTGAACTATGGTCTGGGACATCAAGAAATATAAGATCTATAAGTTCAAGTGTGTTCAGATTGGACAATCTAGGGGCATGCTAGTGTGAGAAGAATTAAATCAAATGAGGGATGAACGTATTAGAAAGTTGTGTGGTTGTGAAGAAAGGGGTAGAATGAGAGAATAAATGAATAGTATGTTTAATGGTTTGGTCACGTGGAAGGATGAATGAATAGTCGGATTTGTATATATATATATATAGGAGAGTGTGTTGGGAACCGACCTGGCTGCGGAGACCGAAGAGAAAGTGGATTGAGTCGGTGAACGAATGCTGAAGGAGAGACAATTGAGTTTGGCAGGGCGAGAAAAAGGTGCATGATAGGAGAGAATGGCGGGTTTGTATGGGGGCATGTTGCTGGCCTCACCTGGGCGCAAGGGAGAACCCTTTACATTTGACGATTTACATAGTGAGGTCCATCGCGGTCCCATGAAGGCTCTAGGGTGGATTTTTTCTGTCTGTGACGATTTTTCACTAATTAATGGTACAAGAAGAAGAAGAAGAAGGGCTGGGCTTTCTTTTCGACATTTGTCATACTCTCCCACTGCTTTTCTTTTCCGATACCTAACCTAACCTCACTTTCAACTTGGGAAAATAAGGTAGATGAAGAAAGAGAATAGAATATTTATAGTTATATATATAAATATATATATATTATCTATATATATAGTTATATATATAATTAATTATATATATGTTAATATATTATAATATATATATTATATATATATATAATGATAAATATAATTTATTTATTATACCACAATAGTCCTCTTAATCCCGAATTTATTGGTCAGGGAAGGGTATTGGTTAATGGTTCTGACCAGTGGAAGGTGCAGGAATATTAGGCCCGATATGCAGGCAATGCTTAGCGCGATCGTAGACGGAATGCGGCCTACCGCAAGGCGTGGTTCGCATCCTTAGGTATGCGGCTTTTCCAATGCGAGAAGCATGAGAAGAGTGATTGTTTTGTGAATAGACGGTTCTGTCCTACGTCCCCCATGCAGCAAAAACCTATCTCAAATTCGATTAGTTTTTTTCTCTTTCGCGTAAACTGCAACACGTAAATATTGCAGAAAATCGTCTCTAACGACAAATTTTTTGTGTCCGTTCACGTGGCCAAACGAGAACTCGAACCCAAACTGAGAGGGAATCCTGTTCTTAAGGTAAGCCGAAAAGCTCACCTTAACCCACTGAGCCAACGTGAATATATATATATATTAATATATATAAATAAGATTATATATATATATATATATATATATATATATAATATATTTATATATATATATATAATAGTATATATTACTATATATAGTAATAGTATATAATATATATATATATATATATAATATTAGGACAGCGCCTTGTTGATAAAATGTTATAACAAAGAATTCTAAAGTTTAAAAATTCAATAAAAACTATTAAATGTTATATAAGTTATTTAAAATAAATTCCATAATAAATATGTAATATGTTTGCTGAAAAACCTCATCTCAGATGATTTTTTTATTAGTACTAACATTAAAAAGCAAAAATTACTGAGTTGAGTTATATAATTTTTAAAGTTTGGATAATTAATTTTGTTAAAAAAAATTTTTGTGGTGCTCAAATATAATTTTTGTATTTGTCAATGTTGTAATCAGCGTTTTGTTTATTGAAATTATTTGAATTAATGACGAAAAAAGACTCGATGATTTACGTATTTCAAAAATTTGTACATGGAGAATAGGTTCAATTTGGTTAATGTTAATGGGATGATTATAGGTAGAGCCAGAGAACTTATGTTTCTGTAGATTGTAGAAGGTCATATTTGTGTTGATAGAGTCACGGGTAGCGATTCATGGGTCACCAATGTAGAGAAGTCACTGGAGTTGAAATGGAGAATCTCCTCCACAAAGAAACAGTTTTATAGGTGTTACCACAGAGAAAGAGTGAATGGAAGGATTTTTTTTAAGCTCATTTCAGATGAAAGCGTAGCAGTTTTTGGAAAAGATATTAACCATATTATTGCTTTTTTAATTTAGTATTACAAAATATAATATCGATTACTTATATAAATACATATTTAAATATCAATTTGATATGTTGATTAAATAATTTACTAAATTTAATAATTTGTATTAACTTTTAATCTTTTAGAATCTCCTATTTTGATTCTTCAATATTTCATCAAACAAGCCCTCTCTACTTATAAATATTTGTATCAGCGATCATTGCTTTATATAAATATATATATTATATATTATAATATATATATATTATATATATTGTAAATATATATATAATATTTATATTTTAATAATAGCTATATATTATATATACATATTAAATTTAATATAAATATGAAAGATAACAAATAGTTTCTTTAAAAAGAACAATAAAAACGTTTTTTTTGGTTTATTTGTTCTTTATCACTTTAAAATAACATTTTACATTTTTTTTTTTATTGTATAGTGTTTACATCAGCTATATTTATGTTCTTAAGTTTTTGAGCCCAAATATTTGTATTAAGAACTCACAAACAACAATTTAATATTTAACCACTTTTTTTAACCAAATTTTAAAAGAATAATTAGGGATTATTTTCAATATAGCTATATTATATATATATATATATATATATATATATATATATATTATATATATATATCTAATTTATATATTATATATATATATATATATATATGATATGTGTTAAATATATATATATACTATTTTCTGTTTCCGGTGCATGTCACGCACCTTAATGTGGATGCATACATTCCATTCGCTATCCCTTCTACTAATACTGATAAATCTTGGTTTATCAGAAATTATTGTAGTCTTCAAATCAAGAAATTCGTGCTTTAATACATTTCACCCCGGATTGGCAAAAAATCAGCTCTTCGAGACTAAAAACTTTTCTTCAAAGAAATTGCAACAATTTTTTTTGTTCTTCTACCTCACACTCTTTCTGATACTTTGCAATTTTAAAACGTCAACTCGCAAGTTTGCTTCTTCCTACATCAATATTCTTGTATCTCTGTTAGAAATACTGGCATCTTAAATTCTGCTTAAATCTGAACTGGTTGCTCAAACTTTTCCCTCTATATTCCACTTTAGACAGCTCAGTTATTCCTCCCTCTCGCCAGCTTTCAACCTCATTAAAATATTATTCTGCATTCTCTGAGCTTAACACTAAGAAGGCTGAGGAGTGCTGAAGTTATCCCTCCAGTTGTCTTGATGTCAACTTGTGCTTCTGAGCTTGCACCCTGCCTTGGTAACCTGTTTCCTCACTGCCTATAAACTTCAACCTTTCCCTCCTACCAGAAAAAATGCATCATTCAGCATGATGCTGAGAAGCAGACTAAGTAGAACAATCCCTATCATTCTATCACTTTTAACCTATGTTCACTTCCTAATTTTTTGAATCTATTCTTAAGATTAAAATCAGCTTAAATCTTTTAATCTTATCTGTGCCAGTTAATGTGTATTCTGTAAGGACATTCACGTTGATCTTTCTTTCTCTCCCAACTCCTGGTTCTCTGCTCTTCCATATTTCGGTGAATCTTTTTCGGGCACTAGACATACTAAAAGATTTTGATAAACTCTAGCACAAAGCTTTAAATATCAAAACTTCCCACTTTCAGTATTTATCCTTCTTTTTGTAACCTCTTAAATTCGGCCAGTTAGTATATGGCTGCTATTGTAGATAGTCACCATTTATCCTTAAATTATCCAATATGCGTGTTCCTCAGATTCATGTTCTATCCCCCACCGTCTTATTTTATTTTTGCATCATAATCAATCTTGACTGTCTCCTTCTCACTTCTTACGCTGAAAACTCCATCACTCATGCATTACTGCCTTTCAATTTGAAGACTCATCAACAAGCAAACAAAGATCTAGGAAGGGATAAGCCTAATAAGCTAACAGACTTCTGATCTTTCTCATTACCTATCAGTGTGTTAAGAAAGAGTGGTTGTTTTCAATGTCAAATAACGTCACGCTTCTTCATCTATCCTAATCTTGATATAATCTTCATTACAACTTTCTACTCTTTGAAAACAACTTTATACCTTTTTTTTTTGTCTCTCTCTCGTGATCTTTATTTAGTTAGAAGATCACAATATGTTATTCTAACAAGTTTATAGGAAATTTGCTGTTCTGAAGCGCCTTTGGAACTCTTCTCACTGATCCGTTGCTACTTCTTACATAAGGCGGTTGTTTTGCCCTTCTAATAGATATGAAGCACATAGTTGGGGTGGTTCCCACACATACTGCTGGTCCTTTGATAAAGAAAGAGTGGTCCTGAGGGTTTTGTGACTCTTAACTCTCCTATTAAATCTCTCCAACCTTTCTAGCCATTGAACTGTGCATCACACTCTTGTTTCTATTATTTTTATATTTTCTATATCCATTTTTTTAAAATTTCAGTCGCATGTACCTCCTCTTTGAAGAGTTCCTACGACTAGTATTTCAAACAGTCCAACCTTCTTCAGCTCAACTCTATGACTCAGAAGTTACTACTATTATCGAATCTTAACATGTACTCTACTGGGTAAACTCTGAAACATGTTTTTCCTCCATTCTTACCATTAAATATATAGGTGTATTAGCTAATATGGTTTTCATTTTAGAACAGCGATTCCCCAACCTGGGGTATGGTGTACCGCTTGAGGGACTGCAGAAGACGTGGTTCGGGGGTAACGTTGAAAATAATATTGGTAATGGCGGAAAAAATGAAAAATGAGGAATAGACAACGCAATCCAGTTAATCATATTGCGGGTTATGCATGTGTCGCTCCCATGCATCATTTATTAAGAGCTCTGTTTGAATACTGTGACATCAATGAATTATTTAATTATTAGTGACTTTCATTTAAAGTTAAAAGTTTAGTAAATTATTAAAGTTTAATTTGTTTTGATCTTAGACTATTATAAAAATCTGAAATAAAATGCAGATAATCAAAATAGAGCCCAATAAAGTCATTAATTGAGTCTTTGATTATTTAGCTATCCCTAAGAACAGACTTTCTAATTAAAAAATAAATTTTTTGCATGAGAGATGAGTGGGTGGGGGCACTAATACATGATAAACCTAATCAAGGGGTACAGGAAAGGAAAAAGGTTGGGATGCGCTGATTTAGAGCACTATTTAATTACTTTAAAAAAATGATTTAGTATGTTAAAAAAAGACAAAAAAAGAACATGCTGGTTTAACGATGCCCACCTCTGTATACATATATCAGGGGTCATACTCATTTTTAGGGGTCCAAAAACATAGAAAATAATGGACACTTTTATTGAAAATAAAGAAATAATTTAAAACAAAAAAAAGTAGGTCAAAATTTAATGCTAAATTATAAATAGTTCTTTTATTTTTGGTATATCCATTTTTCCTACACATTGTTTCAAATATCCAACTTCATGTTCATTTCGCTGTACTGGATGATTTTTATTTTATCCAAAACCAAATGTGCCAATCGATAAGGTTTCATTTGAAATGTTTTCAGCCTCCAGTTCAAATATCAAACTTATTTTTGTTTAAAATTTAATATTAATAGAAATGAAAATTATATTACCAAAAATTAAGCTTGGGTGAGTTTTTTATATTATTCATGAAAATCATATTCATCACAAAAATAATTAAAATTTTACATAATGTTTACATTAACAAACTAGAAAGAAGGAAAAAATAATAATTTGGAAAAGTAATGTAATGATAGAATTAACTACATAAAATGAAAACAAATATGACACACAAATTCTCCAATGATTACAAGAATAATTATTATTATTTTTGCTTTGGCTCATGTTTTTTTGCTTTATTTGCACAGTAGTAGTCAATGTCATGTAGGCAGTTCCTTATATTTTTTCTCTTTTATTTTTGCTCATTTCTTATTTCATACAAAGCAGTGGTACTCTCACTTTTTTGCAAACTGCCTCAAGCACAGTCTGCCCTATCTATATTCCTTTCATGTATTAATCTTAATGATTCTTATCCTTATATTTGGGCTGCTTTTCACCAAGGATGTAGTTATGTTTGTTGTCGCTTTACTCTTTTCTGAAGGGATTTTTTTAAAGATACTTCTTTCGTTCTCGTGATTTCCATTTTTCATTTCAAATAGCTCTTGTTCTTTCCTTTGTCTTCCTCTTTTTTGTTTTTATAGTTGGACCTCTATCAGTTTCTCATCCTCCAATCTCTCTAAATAAGATTTATGAAGCATTGACTCCCGTCTTAATGAAGTCTTTGATATAGGATTGGAGCTTATGTAGTACTTCATTAATCCAAATTATTGAAAAGAGGGCAAAGAAGAAGAGCCATGCCTGAGAAAATTTTGGTTGACAGGGATCTATTCAAGTTTAGGGAATTCGGCAAAGAATCATGGTCAACTCAACAATCTAGCATTTCCGGCGGAATGATGAGGAAAGTTCTTTAACTCAGACTCCAACTGAGAAACTACATTGATACAGTAGTTTTAGTTTTCAGAGAGAAAATCTTACTCCAATACTGATCAACCCTGATTTGAATTTTTTTCCTTCAAAACTTCAATCAAATATTGGGTGAAAAAATTAAAAAAAAGTAAAAAGTATGACATTTCCTACTGTAGTAGGGAATTGGAAGAGAACAGAATAAACAAAGATATTAATAAAATATAGGGTCGGGCGGGTTGAGTGGACCACTTAGTATAATTGGTATCCCGACTTCTCCTAAGCACTTTTTGAAATTTTTTTTGAAACAATACTAGTTAAATAAGCAACAAAAAAAATAATGTAATCTATATCAAAAATCTGAAGAAAAAATAACGCCGAGTCAGCCCGACTGTGGAGGGGTGAAGCGGACCACCATTGAGGGTGACTCGGACCACTGTTTTAAATTCGCCTTTAACGTCCAATTTAAATTTCTTTCTGTATCTTTACTCGAATAATATTATATTATCTATTAAAATTCGTATAAGAATAAATGTCCCCCATAAGTGATAAATAGAAATACGAATATTAAATAAGGGTGGTCCGATTCACCCCTCTCCGCCCAAAAATTTGACACTTTTTGAAACTCGTTTTTTTTAATTAAAATTTCATTTTTTTAAAAAAATTTCACTTAATATAAGTAACTTTTTATTACATTTAAATTAATTATACGTAATAAAAATTCAATAATAATACCGTAAAATACGAAAATCAATGGTGGTCCGAGCACCCCTCCATCAATTTTTACGCGGGGTGAATAGGACCAAGTTAGCCCCGTTTTTTTGCCACTAATACTGTCTGGATCAAAAATTTACTTTGCCAGTTTAAAGCTAACATATCTCGAGTGTATCCACTGATAAAAATAATTAAAATAGATCCCACAATTTTTCATTTTATAACGTAATTACAATAAAAACTTACATTTTTCAAAAGTGAAGTTCTATTGAAGGCAAATTTTTTTTTAATTTCTAACAATTTTTTAAAAAATATAAAAACACTCTAGTAGGATTAAATATTGATCTAAATAAAACTTGTAGTTACTACTGCGTGAAAATGATGACGATAAAATTTATTTTTTTTTATTAATTATTTTTTATTAATTTAGAGTGGGAACGAATATCACCCTCCTGAGAAGAGGCGGGCCTGTCACGCCCGCCGACGCTATATAATTATATATATATATATATATATTATTATATATATATATATATATAATATATATATATTATAAATAATAATTTATATAAATATATAATATATATGTATAAATATATAGATATAGTCAGCATGCAAGAGGAAGTCCAGACCGATGTCTAAAAATTTGTTTGGATATAGGTCAAAAGATCATTTACGGGGAAAACTGCTATAATTGATTAATATAAATTTTTGTGGTTCTTGCAAAACTTCTTATTAAGAGAACTTTGTATGAGTCAATTTTTTCAGTAAGCACTTTGACTGGTCGTGAGTGACACTATTTTTTGCCACTGTAATAATCATTTATTTGCTTTTGTGAAGATATGTCTGCTGCATATTATTTAAATAGCAATCAGCCATGGTAAAAAGCCACTGAACAAATGAGAGAAAAGGTCAGAATTCCCACTTTGATATATGTATATAAAGTTAATGAAATTTGTCGACGAGCAGAGCAGGCAAAATCTACAATCTCAATATAAAAAGCGCCAAGGATTGAATAGAAAGACCACACTGGGTACATATCGCTTACTGAAGAAACTGACTATACACATTAATTATTATCAGTTCTCTATAACTACAGATATGACTATAATCTATATATTATTTTATTATAGGGAGGAGTAATTATTTTCTTTCGCATACTATTATAGTACCTATAACCTATATAGTATAATCCGATATTCTATCTGATTATATTTTTAGAGGGTATATATAGGGTTTTCTATTTATGTATTATCATATATTATAGATAATAATTTATATATTTTACCTTATATATTATTGATTAATATATTATTCATTTTTAATAATATAGTGTTGCATATTATATTTATTATATAAATATATATATAATACAGCTATACGTAACTTGTAGCTATACTAGTAATATTATACTATATATCTATCATAAGCGTCTGGGTGGGGTGACCGGTGCCTCTGTCCCTTTTTGTAAAGAGAAGGGTGAAGTTCAGTGGTCCCACTGGAGAGATGACACAAATAATAATGTAATTATTTTCTTTTTTTGCCTCATGTTCAACTGCGCCGGACTGTGAGGTTACTACAGAGTTCTTTATCTGAGAATTTATCCCTCCTAATTCTATGTTAGTGTTTTTATTATTTTTTAAAATAGGTGATAAAAAATTTAGAATATTAAATGTGTCGTGTGTTGTTTTTTTTTATGAGTATATATTAATGCCCTTTAAATAGAATTTCACTTCTGAAAAATGTGAGTTTTTTTTGACTTTGTTATATTAGGAAAATGTTGATAGGAAATTTAAACATTTGTTGGATTCGATTGTAGTTCAAGGTGTGAGTCTTTCGTGTAATACCTGGTTAGCACGTTGAGTATGTTAAGTTTTAATACTGGCAAAGTAGTAGTTTCTTTTTGGTTCCTATATAAAGTGCTATGTGGTAAATGCACTTGACTGGGCCTAATCTTTGACCATGACAGTCACCCCGCCATAAAATTTTGATGATGGCATACGTTATAGATTGGCGCGAGTGCCTACCCAATTCTGGGTTAAGTGTTGCTTATTTTTACTGTATTATGCCTTATTTCGCGACATCTTTATTGACATATACGGGCAGATTTTAATATAATAAACAGTTACTTATAATAAGGGACATTTAAAATTAAAAAATGAAATTTTTATATATAACTGAAAATATATGAATTCCAAAAACGACTTGACTGTCTGACTTCAAAAAGTGACTTAACAGGTCGACCTCAAAAATCAACTCTACTCCGAGAGATCAAACATTTAACCACTTTATGAAAGATGAACAAATAGTTTTCTTGTTCTCATGAGTTAGGAATAATATAATAAACAATTACTATGATAACAAAAGATTAAAATATAAAATTGAATTTATACATAAAAGAGGAATTTAAACGGGTGTCCCGATTGACCCCACAATATTGGCATGATTAACCCCACAATGGTGTCCGCGATTTTCTAGCTCCTCTCAAGGTGAGTCTAACAGCCATGTTTTATTTACAACTTTTAAATTATGTTTCACATATTCAATTTTGGTTTAGGTTACTTTATTAATAATATCTTGATATTTCATCTTTTTATTTTTTGCTGCTTTAAACAAGAATAAGATAAATTCAGTGATTAAATATTTAATCTTCAGGGAACAGCAATACCAAAATTTTTTTTATAATATTTATGTCTGCTGAGTAAGTTGGGGTAGACATATATATTTATATTCCTAAATAGTAGTTATCCATTAGATTTCATAAAGCGTATATCCTTAAGGATATACGCTATAATTTTTATATATATTTAATATATGATATATAGTTCATATCCGTATAATATATAGTATTTATAGGGGTTAGTAGTATTTCTTCTATATAGGTTAATTTGAGGGCTTAGATCATAATATATACCTAATATCTTATATATATTATATAGGACATTTATAAGTAGTATATCAATATATATTATAAATTTATATACTGTCACTCATATTAGGTAGTAGGGAATAATATAATGTGCGTAGTTTTCCTTATAATCTATCCCTTTGACTAATTTATATGAATGAACATAGTTTAGTACGTTACTACTGCATCGTTATGTTACCTTTTATTATAGTAATATATATATAAATATTATATAGTATAGTGTGCCGGTTTTGCGGGAAATACAATACTTTAAATATACTGTATAATATATATATTTATATATATAACCTAATTATTATATATTATATAGTATATTAGTTTAAGTTACATATATATACTTGTTATATATCATGGCCAATGACTCCGACCTTTTTCATTCCTCAACTCCTTATTTCAATTTGCTGATTCGCTCTTTTTACTTGTTCTAGAATTGCCTTTCGGTCTGTAAGTGCCTTCAACGAGTTCTAATTTCTTAATCGTGCTGTATGCTGATTAGAAAACTTTTCCGAGTGGGTTCGTCCTAACCTATGTGAAGATGTTCACACCGATCTTTAAAACCCAACATTTGATACAAATCCTGAGTCATGCCTCGTACACATTACACCTTCTAACTTTCCTATCTCTTCGACGGTTTCGTCAATGCGGTCATCTCCCTGTTTGGAGATCAAGGTATAAAACATCTTTGGCCTTAGACATAAAAAACAAAAAATAGCTGTATCATGGATAAACCTCCCATTCACAACGGTTGCTAGGGCGGCCTCAAAGAAACTGCGAGTTTTTGTTTGATGAGCGCGAGACTTTTTTTCGACTCTTTCATGTTAAGTATTCCAGCTCTGGACTCAAGGTTCTTCACATCGCGCCAATTGATAATGTGGAGGGGTTACACTGTTGGCTCGGAATACTGGGGGGGGGGGCTCTTGGTGAGTTTCACTCTCAGAGCCTTTTTGGACATTTGTGGTCAAAGCTTCAATAGAAACCAAAAGGTTATACACCAAAATGATCCTTACCTGGTCAACTATGGGTAGTCGGTGTGCAATGTGAGACTGGAAGGGAGGATACAGATATAAATTAATATAATATATTTAGTAATTGGTATATTATATTGTATTTATTGACCACCGCGTATAAATATATAATAATAGGATATTAAACTATAGGGTATAAATATGCAGTAGAATTACCTTATATTTAGTATATATATTTTATATATATAATATATATGTATAGTATTATTGGTATGATATTTGGATATAAATATATATACGATAATAATAGAGATAAACGTGAGTATTAGGTATGAACATAGTGATAATATAGTACGTGTGTAGAATAATAGTTGTCGATAATAAGTGTGATAAATTATATTTATATATTAAATATATATATTATATAGCGTATGAGGATATATATGAGATCAAAGGAGTAATTAGTGTAGTATTAATGTCTTATCACTTTAAGCAATCTACTTAATCTGTATAAAATTAAAGATTAGAGAGTTTTAAATAAAAAAATGTCAATGTGACAAATAAAAACTGTAAAATATATAATAACAAAAGATTAATATAAAAGTTTAGATAATATGATGATAGTATAGGAATTATAAGAATGATGGTAAGGATTCACCTCATACCTATATATATAATTATAATATGAGGTGATATATTATCTTTCTCTCTAAGAATGTGGTGGCAATATAAATATATTTTATCATATTTAAACTATTAATATTTAGTATACCCTGATATATAAGCGTAATGCTAGGGCTATGAGTAATTAGTACGTAGGTTATATATCTGTATACTATAACCTAGTTATAAGTTAGTTATTTTATAGTACGTACTCATATATGATTGGTATTAGTTATATGATATACGTTGCGTAGTATATGAATTACCTATTATAATGTGATAGTGCTGATATTCCTGTAATTTTATAGTTGGATGTGGGTAATGGTAATCGAGCCACAAATGCTTGAAGATTGTGCTCAGACCCACCTTCCCCTGAGTTGTAATATTAATGATCACAGGATATTAGCAACGGGGATAAGACCCGTGACGCATATAAAGATATAAAGAGAGAAGAATATGTAGAGTGTAAATCGAAAATCAAGCACTCTTTTGGAAAAAAAGTTACTGCATTATAGTGCAGAGCAGCAAGAATAAATTTTGGATTTAAAAACAGTTACAAAGATACAGATAAAAGAAATGGATATTATTCAAGTTTACAAAATGTTTACATCAGTTAATATTGTAGATCTGAATAAGTTCTTTTCATTATATCATAATAGGCTGACCAAGTATCATAATAAATGGATAGCCCAAAGAAGAATACTTGTCAATCTAGATGTGAGAAAGTATTTTTTAGTAACAGTTGTTAATTTTTGGAATGGTTTACAAGATGTGATTGATAGTTCTTCTCTTTCAACCTTACATAGAACAAAGTTGGACTCAGGAATAGTATTGTCGTATTTAAGGGAGTCACGCAATGGTGCAATAATTGACTATGACTTTCTTATTAGGTTTTTGCGGATAGTATTGCAGGCTTATTTTACAGATTCGGGAATCGGTCAATTGTTTCACATCTAGTACCGGTGAGCGGTTTCGTGTTTGGAATCTTGCGTTTACAAGATGAGATTGATAGATCTTCTCTTTCAACCTTCAAGTAAAAGTTGGATCAAAATATTGATAATCAAGGCATGGCATAATTGACTTGACTTTTAAAGGTTATGCAAGATGTGCAGCTTATTTTAAGACTTGGTCAATGTCACATCTAGTACCAGGGTTCGTTTTGAATCTCTTGCACTGTATGATGGGTATTTTTGACAATCCTTTGAGATGTTGGTGATTTGGTTTTGTGTGTTATCTTAGTTGGGTTATTTGTTTATACCTTATAGTTTAACTTAATTAATTGCATGCATAATTGTGGAGTCAGGCTAACTATAGATAAATATTTAAATATGTCATGGATAATTAAATCTGTGATAAGCCATTCAAATACAATGGCAAACTTGCATCTTTTTGACTGAGATAAGATAGTCTTGATAAACAAACCTATGTTGCTTCTAACTTACTCTATTATTTTCTTATCAGTTATCCAGCATTTTGCCTGAATTAAAACTAGAAACCCAAAATATATTTTCTTATTGAAAACCTTGAAAAATTGTTGGTAAGCAAATTCTGTAATTTTATTATAATATGCTGTAAGTTAAAGCAACCTATTAAAAATCAAAAGATCTTAATCAGAAGAGTGCTCCTTACCTCTGAATGGAGCCATTCTGGCTATCTTAGATGAGATAAGATTTATGATGATGTCACGTCTTCATTATATAGCTGTTATACGATTAACTTCTCTTTCAATAACTTCGTTTAAGAAAAGGAACATTCCTCGAGATAGGTATTAATAAGCTATTTTCATATCTCCTTTTTTTTTCCTTCTAGTAAGATTGGAATCCTAAAAAATATAAATTTAAATGTTTCAGATACTACAAAGATAACTACTATTTTAATGCTAAATCATTCATTTTTTATTGTACATCTAACATAAACTTCAACTAGAGAGAGGTCTGTCCTCACTCACAACGCAATTAAAACCTTACTCTTGGAATATAAGTTTTGGACTCATATATATTAAATACGCTCATATTATAATCTTTTTATCGAGAATGGGAATATTTGTCTTCAAGGAAATGTTATGTTGCCAATTACCACGCTTTAAGACAAATGACTCGATTTCTACGATACATCACTTCTAGATCTTTTTCAGATCTTTCTGTTCGAGAGCACATAACTGGGACAGAACTGATTCCTCTCTTCATCTTCACATATCATATTATTTGTTGATGAACAGGTACCTTACGACAATCCTCTTATTCTACACAAGGTTAATTCTTCTACTATTATATTTTACTAATATAACTATATTTATTCGTGTTGTTATATAGTCACCTCTACCGATTTTGGATTATGCATACATGTTTTTTACAATTCTATCATTCTCAATATCATTAATTCAGACAATTGGTATTATGCGCACGAAAGGGGCATACCACTACCACGATAGAAAATACGCATAGTTCTGCATCACGTGCCGGCATAATAATAGAGTGATTAGAGATATGAAAGTACAAGCTTTGCTCGTGACTCTATTCTAATATTTGTAGGATGCATAATAGACAAAGAAGTTCTCTCAGAACTTAGGAGCAAATGGAGCCCATCGATTTGGAAGAAACACAAATATAGACAAATCATACTTTTCGCAGTGGCTATCGTGAATTCGGTTCAGAAAGTGGCACTCTATATGCGAGAACCTTGGGAGCTAAGAGTCGAAGTAATCAATAAGTATTGCAGTTGTATTAATCATTTCAATTATTTCTGCTTTGTCTACTATGATATCGAGTTAAAATCTTAGAAAAGAAATATAAGTAGTGATAGAAAAAGCGGGCGACATAGTATGTGATAGGAGATTAGTATGCATAATATAGTGCCTAACATATCATATCTTATATATATTACATCACACGTCACGGCCTTTATACGAAAGAGAATCACTACAAGCACTAATCATGTAATGTGTATGTGCTAATGTTGTAAAGTCGAGCCTTATATAGAATGAGTCACACACGATGCAGCCTCGCCATGAAAGATCTACGGTGAGGAACATAAAGGAGGTAATGCTTTATTGTGTGAGAAAAGAAGCACGACGACTTTATCTTAAAATAGATGGCGTAGTAAATAATCAATAGAGATTAGTGTCTTCACAACATGGAAGAGGCGACCATATCGTATAACAAAGTAACTAGCCTATTAATAGGTATTATGGGAAAGAGTTACACATACAGCAAATAAGGTGTAGGTACAGTCGGACACTAACGCGGATATCTATTTCGAAAAATCACGAAAGAAAAATCACAATGAGTTATAACTGTATCAACACATAAAGATAAGGTGCATATGTGCACACCTAAGTTATTGATCACCAGAAATACATAATAGGAATAATCGATAACATAAGATAGGTATGATGTTGGTAAGAACAGGTCCATCTGTTATAACTGTGTGGATGAAAGACAAAAAATGCTATCAAATGTACACTAAAAAATGAGATTCATTTAGCTAATGTATGTAACGAAAGGAAAAAGTTAACAAAAGAGATAGTGTTATTAGGAGAAAAGAGCATTGAAGAAGAGGACAATTGGGATATAATCACAGTGCGCTTGTTGTGACACTCTATATTTATAAGAATAGTGTTCGTGAGGGTGAAATTAGTGGTACCTTAAGAGCAATCTTATCAAACCTCAATAGCAGAAGAGCTGGAGAAGATGAGGGAGTCAGAAAAGAAAAGTAAAAAACAACTATATATTGGGTGTATCTCTTAAGGGTGCACACAGAATCCTCACATTGTGTCAGGATAGGAAATTTTTAAAATAACTCACCGATAGTTCTGGGAATCGCAGTACTGCATTATACTGAAACAAGCTGATAAGTATTGTTAATGAAAGGTAAATTCCGTGGTTAAAGGGACATCACTTCCAAATACATGAGTGTATAGGTAACGACTTGGTGCTAGGAATACGATTTCTGTAATAACAATACTCGCTTTGAGTAAATTGATAACTCTATATTTAACAAAAAATCCTATAAATATAAGATATATAAAAGGCCAGATAAGAATAAAATTATAATATAGTAGAAGGAAAATTTGCCTTCTTGCTCCTGATGGATGATAAATTAAATAATATTAAATGTGATGAAAAAAGTGGAAGAAGAAGTTGTGAACGGTTGCAATTTGCAATATTTGAGTTAATTGTTGCATATGATGAAATTGCAAACATAATGATTTGAGCTAAAGCTCAACTGGAAATCCATGAATTTTAATTAATTCAGGGATGAAGAAAGAAAGATTAGAAACTTTATAAAGAAATTTGTAATTAGCGCTGTATGAGACTTTAGTGATAAAAAATTAATAAGAAAAACCTATCATGAATAAGATACCTATTAAGTTAGGACTTATCCTATATTAAGTGACAAAAAATATTATCTAAATGATAGTTTAATCGATGGACAATTATAGGGGATAGGGAAGTGTTAGGAAAGTTTTCTAGTTCATATATTATATGATATATATATATATCATTATAGGTAGATATTGGGCTCACTCACCACTCATATTAGTGTCAAGTGGTTCTCTGAAGTTGAGTTGAGAAAATAGTATAGAAGAGCCTTCTAATAGAGTATGGGAAATAGTTTGTGATAGGAGAGAAATGGAAAGATAAGTTTATGAGTTTTGGAGCTACCGCGACACAAGTATGAATAGATCATAGAGATGGATGGATGGAGAAGAATTTCAAAATATTGAGAAGAAATGAGTTATGATATCACAGAAAAATGGCGGTGAGTGATTGAGAGGAAGATACTTATTATGTACGGTTATAGCGAGTGAGAGTCTGGGCCAATGGTAAATGAGTGGTAGAAGAGAGACAGTTGGATAAGTTTTGAAGGCAATGAATGAGAAAATTAAAAGGAGCAGATTGGCGTTAAAGGGAGAGATTGGCTATACTACATGTGGATGTGAGGATGAGATGAGAATGAATTAGGATACTAATGAGCGTGTGGAATAGTGTTCCCAATCAGGAAAGTGTTTGGAAATTTACTAGACAGAAGGAAAACAGGTATGGAACAGTTAGTCCACGGAACTGCGTGAGGAACAAGGTGAAATGACAGGAGAAAAATTGATAAGGAACTAACTGAAATACAAACTCGTAGTTCAAGATGTGTGCAAGGTTGAGTTTACATAATTTAGGATATAGTATATACTATAACTAATATAAATATAAATTAATTATATATATAATATAATTATATATATGTTAGGCGACGCTAGGTAGCATCGCAGTGTGTAGAAAGAATGTAAGGGATTCGAGGATAACGGGAGCTTTATCAAAGTAAAATTAGATTTACATAGTATATTAGAAGAGCACAAAGTAGTGATAGACAAAAGTTTATTTACTAAGAAAAAAAAGGAGAAGAGAATGGAGAGGACCGGGTTAGATAAATCGGAAGAGTGGGAAATTTGTACATGGTCAATAGCATTTATGGAAGCGTTAATCAGCAGAAGTTTAAATAGTATTACATAATATATAACCAAAATTAACATATGAAATAGGAGAGGAGTTGAGAAAAGGAAAAGGTGAGAGGAGATAGTGAAAGAAAGAAGAAGAAGTAGAAGAATAAAGAAAAAGTAAAAAGAGGAAGAAGAAAGAGAAGAAGAAGAAGAATGAAGAAGAAGAAAAAGATAGAAGTAGAAGAAGAAGAAGAAGAAGAAGAAGAAGAAGAAGGGGATAGAAGAAGGAAGAAAATATTAGTGAAAAGGTTGAATATGGAAATGAAGATAGATAAGGTGGAAAGTTGAAGTAACTGATCCTAAGAACATGTAAAAAAGGAAAAATTATCGAATAAAAATTGAAATTGAAGAACGTGGAGAAGTGTGAAAGTGATGAGTTATAGGAGGACAAAAGAGGAGTAAATATTGAATGGTACTTATATACTTGTTAAAATGAGTTATTTAGTATACTCTGAATGAGGAAGTTTGTACTATAGTGAGCGACCCATGCAGAATATGAAGTGGAAGAGAGAAGACTCGAGAAGAATCGTACTTTCATTGTAACGGGAAAGACGGTGGTACTTTAACAGTAATGAAATCTGAACCAGTGGTCAAAAAATTAAAGAACCAAGGAGAAAGAGATTGATAGTACTGTAAAGAAGAATATTTTTGAAGAAGTAGACCGATACATGGAGGAGAACAGAATTCTTTAACGACTAATGGGATTAGTTACAGAAAAGGAAAAAGAAAGGTGGAAGAATACTGATGGAAGACAAGATAGTTTGAAAGGGTTCTCACTGGAAAAGAGTATCTGAAAACAGAAGATTGTGAGCTGAGATCTTTCACGCGTGTAGAAAGGATTGAGTATAATAAGTAGTCCATAATACCATATGAATGAATGGCAATAAAGACCCTTGATGTGAAAACAGCATAAATGTTGCAATGTGAAAAATGTATGGCAAGAAGAGATTTTGATGAAGAACCACCTATGAAGGTGAACGCAGTGTGAAAGTTATGCGTGTAAGAGCCAAAAAAATGTCGTAGTAATGAGGCTGAAAGATGCAGCATAAAATGTATATCGAAACCTCTTATGTTGAGGTGTTTATCGAAGAGGTATTGGCGTGTGTAAAAGGAGTAAAATAGATAATACTATAATTTAAAATGGGAGAAATGAATGGTGAAGTTTATGGAAATAAAGGGAGCAGCCATGATGGATGCATACTCATTGTATGGCGGTCAATATACGAGTTTGAATGATAAGCATCTATTATCTGAAGTCAAGTAAAGTAATTAGAAGTTGTGATGCAGGGAAGAAAGTGAGGTTTTTAAATATTTGGGAATAATAGAAGTAATGCAAGAGAAGAATGGTGATATTGTATTAAGTCAGAATAGTTATGCTAGAGATAAGTTAGTAATAAGGCATTTAAACAAGAAAAAAAGGGGTGAAAAGTTGAATGAAGAAGAGATGACTTTGTATAGATCTCTGTTAGGAAAATTAAACTGGTTATCACAGAATACTCGTCCTGATTTAAGTTTTGAGGTGAGTTTTCTAGGAAGAAATATGAAAGAGGCTACAGTAGAAAACTAATGACTTAATAAGGGTTGCAGAAAGAGCAAAAAGAGAAGAAGTTCAAATGAGAATACCTAAGCTTAAGAAAGGAAGAATGCGTTTGGAGGTATATTCAGATGCTTCATTTGGCAACATAAGTGGAGGTAGAACTCAGATAGGATATTGTATAAGAGTAAAAGACACGGTGGGCAATACTTGTCCATTATTATGGAGCAATAATTGTCCATTATTATGGAAATCTAAAGTGGCTAAAAGAGTTGTAAGTTCCACTTTGTCAGCCGAAACCTTGAGCATGGTAGAGGCTACAGAGTGGGGGAATATATTAAATATCTGTGGGAAGAATTAACAGCAAATAAAAACAACTTAAACATAATAGCAATGACTGACTGCAAGTCCTTAAAGGATAGCATCAATTCTACAAAAGGGGTTAAGAATAGGATACTTAGGATAGAATTAGCGAATTTAAAAGAGAAAATGGTGTAGTTCAATCAGTTGAGTGGGTGAATTCAAGAAAACAATTAGCAGATGGATTAACCAAGAAAAATAACAGAAATATCTGTTGGAATTGAGGAAAGGGTTGGGATGTAATTAAGGGGTGAAAAAAGTAAAAGTTAAATTATAATATACTTGTTACAGATACAGGTGTGTTCATTGTGGAACACTACACGCAAGAGGCCATTTTACATCTTCTCTGTATCGTACATATGTTTAAGATAAGTAATTAATATAAGTTTTATTTTTTTTGTTTCAGAAGTGGAACCAATTAATGAATAAGTTTTGGATATAAATATTTATATAATTTCATTTTTATTGTATAATATGATTAAAGGAAAATTGATATATTTTTGTATATAACTTATTGAATGGAATATTTGTCTTCAAGGAAATGTTATGTTGCCAATTACCAGTTAAAAAGGAGACTTTACAGAAAATTTATCTATTTTAAACTCTTATTTAACATATTTACAAACTAAGTAATGTTTGTTTTGATTACAGTTAGAAATTCACGTCCAAAAATCAATACAGTGTCTGTAATAATTTAATATAAGATTTTATAGAAAATTTATCTATTTTAAACTTTATTTATCATATTTACAAATAAGTATATATATATATATATAAGTATATATATCTATATATATATATATATATATTAGGTAATATTATATATATATATATATATATATATAATATACTATAAATAATTATTACCTATATATATTTATATATATTTTTTCTTTCTTTTCTTCACTTCCCATTTGCCCCAAGATTGGGGTAAGGTGCTGTACACGACGAGCATCGGAAAAGAAAGCAGTAGGAGAGAACATGACAAACGTCGAAAGAAAGCTCAGTCTTACCGCCCCCTTGTACATTCAATTAAGTGAGAGTTCGTCACAGGACAGAAAAATCCCCCTAGAGCATCATGGGAACCGTCGACGGACCCTCACATGGTAAACTCGTCAATGTAAGAGGTTAGCCCCTGGCCCAGGTGGCCCACAACCATGCCCCATACAAACCCTCCCCGCCATTCTCTCCTATCAATCACCTTTCTTCTCTCCCCGAAACTCCACATTCCTCCTTCAGACATTCGTGTTACCGATCGATCACTTTCTCTTCGGTCTCCAGCCGGTCGTTCCAAACACATTCTCCACTATAACATCCGCTTAACCACCGACTTTCATTCATCTCCACATAACCAACCAATCTCAACATACTTTCCATTTATTCTCTCATTACGCTTTCTTCACACCACACAACTCTCAATGACGTTCATTCCTCACTTTATTAATTCTTTCACACCTAGACACGCCCTAAGTTGTCCATCTGAACACTTGAACTTTAGATCTATACTTCTTATTCCAGACCATTAGTCTCAACTACCATACAATAAACACGGTAACAACATACCCTCATGTAAGACTCTAAGCGCACTCAGACTTAGTCCCTTACATTCACCACCATTTAATTGCACCAGCCCACCTTCCTACCATTCACACACTTTCCTACTACACTTCCTGCATCATCCGTTCCCTTCTCATCCACACATATCCTAGATATTAAACTCAGACACTTGCTCCAGTGCTCACCATCTAATCTAACATAACAACACTGAGGACTGTCCTCACCACAACCATAACCTTATCTTTTCTACGTTTTCTTCAAACCCCTTCTTTTACATACCATGCCAAATCTCTCCACAATCCTCTCAACTCATCTCAGACTCGCCACACAGACACCAAATATCCGCTACAGTAGGTAAGGGCAACCCTCCCACTCCTCTCCAT
>JABUQX010040775.1:25000-27500 GCA_015478945.1 Trachelipus rathkii
TATTATACCCTACATATATATAATATGGAAATTTTAAGAGAATTGACTCGTGTAGCTTTAGGGCTTAAGTTAAATTAGGTTAGGTTTGTTTGCTATTTTTTTTTTTAGGTTTAGGTTAGATTAGGTTAAGGTTTTACCATATATTGTCTGTATTCCTGAAAATTATTAAATTGTTACTTTTTATTGATTTTTGTTCACCTGTCATTTTTTGTTTCATAGTGATATAATATATGCTGGGAAAATGTGCAATTGAATTTGAATAATGTACTGTAAACCATATTTTTCCATCTATTTGTCTCCTTATCTATTCTTTCCAGAATTTAAACGAAGATTCTGCTTCATCCATTAGGATGTTAGCATATTATTTATAATTTTTTATTTAAATATCTTGATTTGGTAATTTCTTTTTATAACTGGGCGCAAAATGTAAAGAAAGGTAGGATGAATTAATTGTGTCTCCGAAAATCTGATATCAGAATTGAAACGAGAGAAAGGTTAAGGATATAATAGTAAAACTCTGAAAGCAATCCTCAGCAGAACTTTGATGAAAATTCTACCAATTCTAGACCATCTTGATATGATAGGAACTTAATTCTACGCCAGGACTCTCAACTCCCACTCATCCATGTCATAGCTCCTTACAGGAACACACAGTACATCGTCTAAAATCCTCACCCTCTTCTGTAGCACTTCTCTATGGCAAATCTTTTAACCATCCCCTCCCAATTAACACTTCCTCTATAAAAACATTTTCCATACATATTTCAACGCAACGAGCCTCAACAACCGGCCCACCAGTAGAATCTAACTACCACCCTCCTGAAGATCCCTAACAAGGCACACACTGCCAACAAGATGCAATATTTACCTTTCTAGATTAAGATCCGGCATCATCAGGGTTTTAAGAAAACAACATGGCTTTCTACTCAAAGAAACTCATCTCTGCCAAGATAGATGTACAGATTAACAGAGCCTTGAAACTGATTGAACACCTAATAATGAGGTGCTCCATTCACGCTCCCTACAAGGAATCACTGGCCCGCCCGGTGGAGGTTGCTAATTTTCTAGAAATGGCTTGAACCCCCCCCCCCCCTTCAATAAGAGGAGTTAAAAGAATATAAATAAATAATAGTTATATATATATAATTATATATATATATATATATATATATTATATATATATATATTTATAGAATATAATTTAATATATATAATATTATATATATATACATTATAGATGTTTTAACGTTGTATCTTAAAGAAAATTCCATTGAGAAGGTTCTAGTAGGTGAAATCTAGGTTGGTGGACCAATGCTCTCCCTGTACCACCATAACGGAAGGGATCCACTTCTGAGTGGTTATTTAAGCCTTCTTGCGTGTCCTTCAGCGTCGTTCAGCCTCATGCACTGCCTCGCACCACACCGCACCGCACCGCACCGCAACCGCACCGCACCGCACCCACCGGCACCGCACCGCAACCGCACCGCACCACATCCGCCGCATTGCTCCTCTCGCACCCACGCTACTGGCTTAGAGTTTGAGACATCGGTATCTCTGTCAAACTTGGTTACCCCTTTTGGATAACGTAACCTCTCGTTAACGAAAGTTACTGTTAGAAGATATGCTGGAAAAAGTCATGGAATAGGTTACGTATTGTATGCACATGTAGTACTTTACAGAAGTGTTAGTGTCGAACTTGTATTAATGTTGAAACAGTTGTATCGCGGTTTAAGTTGTGTTTAGAATTTGTCGTTATAACATTAACTTTCTTAATTCATATGATGGCTATGTTAAGCTTTATTAATGTGAAAACATTGTTATGTTAGCATATATTCGCTGCTTGGAATCATAGAAGAACTAATTTTTGTGTATTTGATTTCCAAATGATACTCGAAATGCGAAGATAAATCAATAGTGATTAAATGTAAAATCAACAACTTTGAGATGTAGAGATATGTTTTGAATAAAGTGTGAATAGGTTACGTTCTTGTATGCTATGTTAGTTCCTTTACTTTTGTAAGTATGAAACTTTGGTTAATGTTAGTTGTTTATCTCAGACGAAGTGTGTTAGTTTTTCATATGTTACCATTATACTTCCTAGTTCTGTAATGCTATTATAGCTTTATTAATGTGAAAAACAATGTACGTTAGCATATATTTGTTGGATAGTATATAAAGAACGTATTTCTGTACTATGTTGTTGTTGTTGTTGTTGTTGTGTTGTTGTTGTTGTTGTTGTGTTGTTGTTGTTGTGTCTGCTAACGAAGAAATATATCACTCTTACTGAACTGATATGGTTCGTTGCGTCGCGTCGTCATTCTTGTTTGACTCTTCTTCTAATTGGTGAAGAAAGATCTCATTACCTTTACAGGATGTATATTACACTCTATTTTGCTTCAGTAGGATATTTTTTCAAAGTTGATACGATGACATGCGCCCGCCTCTCTACGACCTTGTTGATGATATCTTCCACGAGGAGTTATCGTTATTTCAACTTAGT
>JABUQX010040775.1:35000-46888 GCA_015478945.1 Trachelipus rathkii
TATTATTATTATTATTATATATTGTTATTGTTATTGTTATTGTTATTGTTATAGTATAAATTATATAATATATAAATATAAATTAATATTATTTTTATATTGATAATTAGTAATTTAATTATATTATAATTTATAATAATAATTATAATTATAATATATAATTTTAATTATATTTACAAACAATTACAACAAATAACAAAGTACAACAAGTTCAACCAAGTACAAACAATACTACAAGTCACTAACAAAAAAACCTTACAAGTCTACAAGTTCCACAAGTACTACAAATACTACAAGTACTACAAGTAATAGCCCGCCTTAGTACTACAAGTTACTACAAGTCTTACAAGTCACTCACAAGCCCTTCCAAGTCCTAAAATCCTACAGTCCACAATATGTACCAAGTGCTACAAAGTATCTACAAGACTACCAATCTTACTACAAGTTTTACAAGTACTACAAGTGCTACAAGTACTACTATGCAGCCCTCAACCACTACAAGTAACAAGTACAAGTACATACAAATAATAGTACCAAGTAAGAGTACATAGAATAGTAAAGTACAAGTACAATTAAATACAAGTACAGTACAAGTAATGGACTACAAGTACAATTACAAAGTTACCACATTACAAGTACAAGTACAAGAACAAGTAATAGTAATAGTTACAAAGTAATAGTACAAGATACAAGTTACAAGTACAAACCATATACACCAACAAGTACAACAGTACAACAGTACTACAAGTCCTACAAAGTCCTACAATCCTAACAAGTTCCTACAAGTACTACAAGACTTACAAGTACTACTAGTATAGCAAAAGCATTACAATACTACAAGTACTACAATACTTGCAAGTACACAAGCCATTCGGGTCCTAAAAGTCCTACAATCCTACAAGCTACTACAAAGTACTTACAAGTGCTACAAGTACTACAAGTGCTACAAGTACGACAAGTACTACAAGTTGTAAAGATTACATGCAGTACTTAGCAAGACTAACAAGTACTACCATACAAGTTACAATTACTACAAGTACTACAAGTAATAACAAATAATCAGTACAAACAAGTACAAGTAATGTACAAGTACAAGTAACAAGTACAAGGTACAAGAACAAGTAAATAAATAGTAACTAATAAGTACAATACAAGTACAAGTACAAGAACAAGTACAAGTAATATAATAGTACAAGTAATAGTACAAGTAATAGTAAATAAGTAAGTACTAATAGTAATAGTCACACAGTTCAATAATAATCAGTTAAATTAGTAATCTTATGTTACCTTCACTATGTATGATGTATCAATAGCTACTTATTTTTTGCCTATTAATCAAACTGGATTGAAAAGATAAAGTGCTTAAAAGTCCTGCTTTTAAATTTAATTACCTTGGGATAAATTTTTAAATATTTTTATTAGCAAATGATAGCTTAATTAATTACAAACGCTAAAATTATTTTTTTAACTTAATAAATTTATTATTATATTATTGTTATATTTTTATATGATTTATTATTATATAATTATTATTATTATTATTATTATTATTATTATTATTATTATTATTATTATTATTATTATTATTATTATTATTATTATTATTATTATTATTATTATTATTATATATTATTATTATATTATTATTATATTATTTATATTATTATTTTATTATTTTTATTGTTATAATATATAATTTAATTATAATTAAAGGATTTAATTTATAATTATAATTATAATACAACAATTACAACAATTACAACAATTACAACAATTAACAACAAGATACAACAAGTTACTAACAAGTTACTACAAGTACTACAAGCACTACAAGTCCTTCAAGTTCTACAAGTCCTACAAGTCCTACAACTCCTACAAGTACTACAAGTACTACAAGTCCTACAAGTCCTACAAGTCCTACAAGTCCTACAAGTACTACAAGGCTACAATCTAATAAGTACTACAATACTACAGCAGTACTACAATGCTACAAAGTTCGTACAATGTGCTACAAGTACTACAAATACTACAAAGTACTACAACGGTACAATACAAAGTACAAGTACAGAGTAAATACAAATACAAGACAAATAATTGTTACCAATAATAGTACAAGTAAGAGTACAATTACAAGTAATAGTAAAGTAATTAGAAAAAAAACTACACAGTACAAAGTACAAGTAATGGATACAAGTACAAGTACAAGTACAATACAAGTACAAGTACAAGTACAAGTTACAAAGTAATAGTAATAGATAGTAATAGTACAATGTAATAGTTTACAACGTATATTAATAGTACAAGTAATAGTACAAGTGTTAAATAGTACAAGTACAAATAATAGTACAAATAATCAATAATAGTAATAGTAATAGCTAATCTTATGTAACCTTTCACTATGTATGATGTATCAATAGCCACTTATTTTTTGCCTATTAATCAAACTGGATTGAAAAGCTAAAGTGCTTTAAAGTCCTGCTATTAAATTTAATTACCTTGGGATAAACTTTTTAAGTATTTTTATTAGAATGATAGCTTAATTAATTTACAAACGCTAAAATTATTTTTTAACTTACATTACAATTTATAATTATTATTATTATTATTTTTTATTATTATTATTTATATTATTATTATTATTTATTATATTATATTATTATTATTATATTATTATTATTATTATTATTATTATATTTATATATTATTTATTATATTTTTTTATTATTATTATTGTATTTTTTGTATTGTTAAAGACATATAATATTTATATTCTATATGATATATGATGATAATAATAATTACAACAATTACAACAGTTACAACAGTACAACAAGTACAATAAAGGAACTACAAGTATAACAAGCCTACAAGTACTACATATCACAAGTCCTAAAGTCCTACAAGTCCTTACAAGTCCTACAAGCCCTAACAAATCCTACAAATACTACAATACTACAGTCACTACTAGTTACTACAAGCACTCTACAAAGTACTACAAGTCTATACAGTACTACAAGCCCTACAACTCCTAAAAGTCCTACAAGTACTACCAAGTACATACAACGTACTACAATATACAAGTACTACAAGTGCTACAAGTTATACAAGTACTACAAGTGCTACAAAGAATTGTTCTAGTACAAGTACAAGTACAAGTAATAGTACAAGTACAAGTAATGGTACAAAGTACAAGTACAAGTACAGTAGAAGTAATATATAGTACAATACATAGTACCAATACAAGACAAGTCACAAGTTACAAGTAAAGTAATAGTACAAATATACGTACAAGTAATAGATACAAGTACAAGTAAATAGTTAATAGTACAAGTAATAGTAATAGTAATCTCTATGTACCTTTCTATGTATGATGCCATTCATAGCCTACTTATTTTTGCCTATAATCAAACTGATTGAAAAGCAAATCCTTTTAAAGTCCGGCCTTTTAATTAAATTAACTTGATTAATTTTTAAATATTTTTAAGCAAAAATGATAGCTTAATTAATACAACGCTAACAAAATATTTTTCTTAAACTTAATAAATTTATTATTATAACTTATATTATTTTATATTTTATTATTATTATTATATTATTATTATTATTATATATTATTATTATTATTATATATTATTAATATATTATAATAATTTTATTATATATATTATTATTTTTATTTATGCTTATATTATCAATTATAATTATATATTAATTTATATTATAATTATAATCATAATCATAATTATAATTTAAATTACAACAATTACAACAATTACAACAATTACAACAAGTACAACAAGTACTACATGTACTATAAGTACTACAAGCACTACAAGTTCTTTTAGTCTACAACGTTTATACAAGTCCTACAAGTCTCACAAGTCCTACAAGTTACTACAGTCCTACAAGTTCTACAAGTACTACAAGTCCTTACAAAGTCCATTACAATTACTACAAGTGCCTACAAGTCCTACAATACGAAATACTACAAGTCTACAAGTTCTACAAGTAATACAAGTACTACAAGTACAGATACAAGTTGCTACAAGTCTAACAAGTACTTTAAGTTACTTACACAGTAACAAGTACAAGTACAGATAATCAGTATAGTACAAATAATTGTACAATAATTTGTAAAAGTAAAGTACAAGTAATAAACAAGTACCAAGTACAAGTAATGGTACAATACAGTACAAGGCAAGTACAAGCTACAAGTTTACAAGTAATAAGTTTATTACACATATAGTCAAGTACAGTACAAGTAATAGTAATAATTACAATATTACAAGTCGATCAGTAATGTACAAGTACAAGTAATATAATCAGTACAAGTGAATATTATCTTATGTACCTTTCACTATGTATGATGTATCAATAGCCACTTATTTTTTGCCTATTAATCAAACTGGATTGAAAAGCTAAAGTGCTTTAAAGTCCTGCTATTAAATTTTAATTACCTGGAAATTTTTAAAAATATTTTTATTAACCATAATGATAGCTTAATTAATTACAAACGCTAAAATTATTTTTTTACTAAATTAAATTCTATTATATATTATTATTTATTATTTATTATTAGTTATTATATTATTATAATTATTTTATTATTATTATATTATTTTATTATTACTTATTATTATTATTATGTTTATTGTTATGTATTGTTATAATTATAATATAATTATATTACAAACTACAACATTACAACAATCATACAAACAATTACAACAAGTTACAACAAGTACAACAAGTTACAATAATGACTACATTATACTACAAGTCCTACAAGTCCTACAAGTCCTACAAGTCCTACAAAGCCCTACCAAGCCCTACAAGTACTTCAAGTACTACAGGTACTTACAGTACTACTAGACTACAAGCACTACAATACTACAAGTTCTACAAGTCTACAAGCCCTACAATCCTAAGTCTACAATACTACAATACTTTACAAGTCGACAATACTACAATACACAGTACTACAAGTACTACAAAGTAATAAGTCAGTAATAGTACAAGTCATTAGTACAAGTAATAGTACAATAATAGTAAATAATGTACAAGTTACAGCTACAAGTACAAGTTACACATAATAGTAATGAGTACATATAATCAGTACACGTCAAGTTTTACAAGTACAAGTACAAGTACAAGTAATAGTAATAGTACAAATAATAGTAGAAGTAATAGTACAAGTACAAGTAATATTAATAGAACAAGTAATAGTGATAGTAATAGTAATCTTATGTACCTTTCACTATGTATGATGCATCAATAGCTACTTATTTTTTGCCTATTAATCAAACTGGATTGAAAAGCTAAAGTCCTTTAAAGTCCGGCTTTTAAATTTAATTACCTTGGGATAAATTTTTAAATATTTTTATTAGCAAATGATAGCTTAATTAATTACCAAACGCCATAAAATTATTTTAACTTAATAATTATAATTATTATTATTATTTATTCATTCATTATTATTCTTATTATATTATATATTATTATTGTTATTATTATTTTATTATTATTATTATTATTATTATTATTATTATTATTATTATTATTATTATTATTATTATTATTATTATTATTATTATTATTATTATTATTATTATTATTATTGTTATTGTTATAATTATAATTATAATTATAATTATAATTATAATTATAATTGTTATAAATTATAATTATAATTATAATTATAATTATAATTATAATTATAATTATAATTATAATTATAATTATAATTATAATTATAATTATAATTACAACAATTACAACAATTACAACAATTACAACAATTACAACAATTACAACAATTACAACAATTACAACAAGTACAACAAGTACTACAAGTACTACAAGCACTACAAGTCCTTTAAGTCCTACAAGTTTTACAAGTCCTACAAGTCCTACAAGTACTACAAGTCCTACAAGTCCTACAAGTACTACAAGTCCTACAAGTCCTACAAGTACTACAAGTCCTACAAGTCCTACAAGTCCTACAAGTACTACAAGTACTACAAGTGCTACAAGTTCTACAAGTAATACAAGTACTACAAGTGCTACAAGTGCTACAAGTACTACAAGTACTACAAGTAGTACAAGTACTACAAGTAATGCAAGTACAAGTACAAGTACAAGTACAAGTAATAGTACAAATAATAGTACAAGTAATAGTACAAGTACAAGTACAAGTAATTGTACAAGTACAGGTACAAGTAACGGTACAAGTACAAGTACAAGTACAAGTACAAGTACAAGTACAAGTACAAGTACAAGTATAGTTAATGTACAAGTAATAGAGTACAAGTACAAAGTACAAGTACAAGAAAATAATAAGTAATCCAGTACAACGTAATAGTACAAGTAATAGTAATAGTACAAGTACAAGTAATAGTAATAGTAATAGTAATAGTAATAGTAATAGTAATAGTAATAGTAATAGTAATCTTATGTACCTTTCACTATGTATGATGTATCAATAGCCACTTATTTTTTGCCTATTAATCAAACTGGATTGAAAAGCTAAAGTGCTTTAAAGTCCTGCTATTAAATTTAATTACCTTGGGATAAATTTTTAAATATTTTTATTAGCAAATGATAGCTTAATTAATTACAAACGCTAAAATTATTTTTTAACTTAAAAATTTTATAATTATTTTTTATTATTATTATTATTATTATTATTATTATTATTATTATTATTATTATTATTATTATTATTATTATTATTATTATTATTATTGTTATTGTTATTGTTATTGTTTTGTATCTGTTATTGATTATAATTATAATATATAATTATTATTTTAATATAATTATAAATTATAATTATAATTATAATTATAATTATAATTATAATTATAATTACAACAATTACAACAGTTACAACAATTACAACGATTACAACAAGTACAACCACATTAAGTACAAGTAAAGGCGTGCCTTATAGGCTCATCGCTACACATAAACCGCTTGATACAAAGTCCTAACAGTCCTACAAGTCCTACAAGTCCTACAAATACTACAATTGCACAAGTACTACCAATACTACGTACTACAAGCACTAAAATACTACAATACTACATGCCTACTACCAGTTTACAATACATACACGTACTACAAATACTAACAAGCTACCAGTACAAGTACAAGACACAAGTTACTAACAAAGTTAATAGTACAAGTTATAGTACACAGTAATAGCTAACAGTACAAGTAATAGTATAAAGACAAGTACAATAATGACAAGTACAAGTACAATACAAGTACAAAGTAATAGGAATATGTACAGAGTACAAGTACAGTACAAGTTCAAGTTAGATATTTGTAAGAGAACAAGTACTAGTACAAGGTGAATAGTACACAGTACAGAATATAATAGTAACAAGTAATATAAGAATAATAGTAATCTATGTACCTTTCCACTATGTATGATAGTATCAATAGCTACTTATTTTTTGCCTATTAATCAAACTGGATTGAAAAGCTAAAGTGCTTAAAAGTCCAGCTTTTAATTATATTACCTTGCGGATAAATTTTTAAAAATATTTTTATTAGCAAATGATAGCTTAATTAATTACAAAAACGCTTAAAAATTATTTTTAATTAATAAATTTATTATTATTATATTATTATATTATATATTATTATTATTATTATTATATTATTATTATTATTATATTTTATTATTATTATTATTAATTATATATTATTATTATTATAATTCATTATTATTGTTATATTATTTATTATCATTATTATATTATATTTTATTATTATTATTATTATTTATTATTAATTATTTTATATATTATTAATTATTAAGTATATTAGTATTATTATTATTATTATTTATATTATTATTATTCTTATAATTATAATTATAATACAACAATTACACAATTCAAACAATTACAACAGTACAACAAGTCAACAATATAACACAGTACTACAAGTTATACAAGTACTACAAGCACGAACAAGTTCCTTTTAATCCTACAAGTTTTACAATCCTACAAGTACTACAAAGACCTACAAGTACTACAATTTCTACAATCCTAAATACTACAAGTCTACATCCTACAAGTCCTACCAATACTACAAGTTCCATACAAGTCCTACAGTAATGACAATCGACAAGTAATACAAGATACAACAAGTTGCTAAAAGTTCTACAATAATACAAGTTACTACAAGTTACTACAATACTACAGAGTACTACAAGTGCTACAAATTGCTACAAGTACTACAAGATAGTCAAGTACTACAAGTAATACAAGTAAAGACAAGTACAACGTACAAGTAAATAATAGTACAATAATAGTTACAAGTAATATACAAGTACAGTCACAAGGAATAGTACAAGTCAACAAGACAAGTACTACAAGTACAAGTACAAGTACCAAGTACAATTACAATACAAGTACAAGTACAAGTAAATGGTATCAAGTAGATATGTACAAGTAATAGTACAAGTACAAGTACAAGTACAAGTAAAAGTAACAGTAAATAGTAATAGTACAATAATACGTACAAATATATAGTAATAACAAGTACAAGAATAAGAATCAGTACAAAGTTAATAGTAATAGTAATAGTAATCTTTTGTACCTTTCACTATGTATGATGTATCAATAGCCACTTATTTTTTGCCTATTAATCAAACTGGATTGAAAAGCTAAAGTGCTTTAAAGTCCTGCTATTAAATTTAATTACCTTGGGATAAATTTTTAAATATTTTTATTAGCAAATGATAGCTTAATTAATTACAAACGCTAAAATTATTTTTTAACTTAATAATATATGTATTCATTCTATTATTATTATTATTAATTATATTTTATTCATTATTATTATTTTATATTATATTATTATTATGTATTATTATTATTATTATATTATTATTATTATTAATTATTATTCATTATATTATTATTGTATTGTTATTGTTATTGTTATAATTATATTTATTAATTATAATTACAACAATTACAACAATTACAACAATTACAACAATTACAACAAGTACAAGTACAATAAGGACTACAAGTACTACAAGTAATACAAGTCCTACAAGTCCTACAAGTCCTACAAGTCCAACAAGTCCTAAAGTCCTTGACAAGCCTTACAGTCCTACAAGTACTACAAGTACTACAAGTACCTACAAGTCCTACAAGTCCTACAAGTTCTACAAGTACTACAAGTCCTACAAGTCCTACAAGTACTACAAGTCCTACAAGTCCTACACAGTAACACAAGTCCTTACAAGTTCCTACAAGTCCTAACCAAGTACACAAGTACTACAAGTTTTACAAGTACTACAAGTGCTACAAGTGTTACAAGTACTACAAGTCCTACAAGTCCTACAAGTACTACAAGTTACTACAAGTACTACCAAGTACACTATCTCCAGAGTCCTACAAGTCCTACAAGCTCTACAAGTACTACAAGTCCTACAAATCTTACAAGTACTACAAGTCCTACAAGTGCTACAAGTCTACAAGCCGATTACATACAGACTACATCAGCTCGAGACGCGCTTCGCACAAAACGTGTCCTTACATCTCTCAGAACGTCCACATTCGTTCCACGATCACTTGTTGCGTTCTCGCTACTACAAGATCTGTGTATCGTATGTGTGAGCAAGTGCTCACAATGCTACCAAGTACTACAAGTGCTACAATCTAACAGGTTCTACAATTCTACTAGTACTAACAAATGTTAAAATAAACTGCAAAGAAACAAGAACAAGTATAAGTATATTTGTACAAGTACAAGTACAAGTATAAGTACACTACTTAGAACAAAGTAATATACAAGTACAAGTCACAAGTAATACTACAAGTACAATTACAAGTAATGGTACAAGTACAGTACAAGTACAACGTCAAGTAATAATATATACAAGTAATATACAAAGTACAACGTACAATAATAGAATAGCTACAACTAATAGCACAATAATATAAATAGTACAAGTAATATAATGATATAATTTTATTACCGTCACTATGTTGACTTAATCAATAGCCCACTTAGTTTTTGCCTATTAATCAAACTGGATTGAAAAGCTAAAGTGCTTTAAAGCCTCTGATTAAATTTAATTACCTGGATAAAAATTTTTAAATATTTTAGCTAACAAAAATATTTAACAAAACACTTAAAATATTTAAAATTATAAATTTATATTATTATTATATTAATTATTATTATATTTATTATTATTTATTATTATTCATTATTATTATTATTATTATTTTATTATATTATATTCTAATCAATTATTATTAATTATTATATTATAATTATAATTATATTATAATTATATATATTAATTTATATAATTATAATTAATTAATTATAAATATAATTCAACAATTACAACATTACAACCAAGTACAACAAGTAAAACTACAAATAGACTTACAAGTACTACAATACTAAAAGTCCTACACAGTCCTACAAGTCCTTACAAGCCCTACAAGTACTACAGATACTACAATACTACAGTCCTACAAGTTCTACAAGTACTGACCAATCCTACAAAGTCCACAAGTACTACAAGTACTACAAGTCCTACTAGTCCTACAAGTACCTACAAGTATCTACCAAGTACTACCAAAATCACTTACAAGTCCTACTATCCTACAAGTACTAAATACTATCAAGTACTACAAATACACAGTACTACAACACTTAAATGTACATACAAATCTAACAAGATACACAAGTACTACAAGTACTACAAGTTTTATTTAGACAGTACTACAAGTTCTACAAGTGCTACAAGTGTTTAAAATTACTACAAGTCTACAAGTACACAAGCTACAAGTGCTACAGGTGATACAGTACTACAAGTAATACTTTAACAAAAAAAAGCCAAACTTTTTACCCCCCCCAACCGTTACTTAAAATACTACAAGTACTGCCAAGTGCTACAAGTCCTACAAGTACTACAAGTACCTCGTGTTCGTGTACAAAATAAAAAGTACAAGTACAATTAAGTACAAAATCAAAAGTACAAGTACAATTAAGTACAAAATAAAGTTTACAAGTAATAGACAAGTAAAATAGCTTCAAGTACATAATTTAAGAGTACCAAGTAATAGTACAAGTAATAGTAGACAATACAAGTAACATAATACAAGTACAAAGTAATATACATACATACAAGTTACATTAGTACAAGTCAGTAACAGACAAGTACACAGTAATAGTACAAGTACAATACAAGTTAATTAGTTACAAGTACAAGTGAATTTAGTACATTAAAGTAATTAGTACAAGGACCAATTAAGTTAGTAATTTTTGTATTTACAAGTACAAGTACAAGTAATAGTACAAGTTACCAAGAAAGTACAAGGTCAAGTAAGAGTACAATTACAAAGATGAAGGACAAATAAATAGGAAGTTCTATTGGACAAGGAATGATAGAGGAGTATACAGCAATGATGAGGAATTAGAAGATGAATATAAAAAGAGACAGGAACAGTTAAGAGGACAACGTACATAATGAGGACCAATAGGAGCTCAGCTCAGCAGAAGAGACCCAAGACAGAGGAGTGACAAGGAATGAGACTACAAGAACAAGGAAGAAAAGGGACAAGAAGAGTACATAGGACAAGGAATAGCGAAGGGTGACAAAGGTCTAATAGACACAGTAAAGAGGGACATATAGTACAAGAAGAGACAAGGAAGGGACCAGACAACAATTAAGAGAATCCTTTTGAATGATAAAGAATGATACATATATTTATGAACTGCATTATTAAGCTAGCTCACTGCTTGAAATAATCATTACACGAAGTAATATAGACAAGATACTTTATCAGATTACAAACATTCGATGTGTTAACCTGAAAATTAACTATTGAGCGCTCTCTCTC
>JABUQX010040776.1:10000-26152 GCA_015478945.1 Trachelipus rathkii
TGCATTAAGTATATTATTTTTATTTTATTAAGTAATAACTTTTTATAAATATACAATGTGTAACATTTTAATATTTCTTATAAAAGCTGCTTTTTCGTACATTAATATTTTTTTTTTGGTGACCACCGCGAAACCTCGTTATCCGATCGCGACTCCAGTTTGAGAACATGCTCTCTACTTATTAGATTCTTCATTTTCTATATTGCAAAAAGTTGCAGAAGTCTTTCGAAGTATAAGATAATGTTTTTTCCTGCTTGTGTCTTGATCTAAGGTGGATTTTTCCAGCTTGCATTAAAACTTCCTAATTTATGGGTAATGTGTTGATTATTGCTATTTAATCTCACTTGCTTCCACTGTAAAGCGTAGAACTCCCACCACCTTCATGTATGCATGTTTAACATATCGGAACATAGTCTTTTATAGTTTAAGTTCGTTCTCAAACCGACTATTAATACTTCATTTGACATTAATAAATCAGTATACAAATTAGATCAGTTTCCTGTTGCCTCCTCCTCATTGTCGTTATTTTCTAATTTTTTATATCGTAACATGTTTGATGCGCTATCGTACTAGCTATATTTGCTTCTAGTAATTTCGAATTTTTTTTACTCCAACAGAATTTTTTTTATTTTTTTAAATCGTCAACAGAGTTTGGATATATTCGCAAAAATGCTGGCGATTGTATTCTTACTGCTAACTGGTTGACTAATTGTTTTATCTCGTCACATTCTAATATTGAAAATAATTTATCCTTTGCCCTTGTGCTGGCATACGTTTTTAAATGCATGAAACGTCCCTTTAAGTAAAATTCAAGCTTATTTTTCCTTTTTTGCTTATCCGCTTCTTCTAGAACTATGTTCGATATATTTCGAACTAAAGAAACTTAGTTTTCGAAGCCATATATATTTATATATATATTATATATATATATATATATATATATATATATATATATAATATATATATATATATATATATATTAATTTATATATATATATATATATATATATAATATATATATATATATATACTATATTTCTTCTTATTATTTCTTATTATAATATTATATTTATATATTATTTTTATATAATTATATATAATTATATAAATAATATATATATTATATATATATTATATATATATATATTATTAGTACTATATATATATATATATATTCTATATTGTTTATTTTTATATGTATTTTTGGAGGTTATCAACGCCTTGAGGAAATAATAAACTCTGTATATATATATATATATATATATATATATATATATATATATATATATTAATATATATATATTTATTATATAAAAAATTATAATAATTAATTTAAAAATAATGGTATTGTTAAAATATTTTATTTTTTATATTACATTTATATATATTAATATATAGCTATCTAAGTTTTTTACACGTATATATGTATATCTACTTATACTATTATAATGTATAATAGTTAGATTATATTGTATACTTATACATTATAATTATGTTATATGTATAATTTTTTTCCTTATTATTTCTATTATTTTTAATAATTTGTCTATATCTTATTTTAATATATATATTTCTTAATTCCTTTTAAAGTTTTTATTTTTGATTTTTTTTTTTGTTTTTCATTACTGTTTATTATTAATTTCTTATTATCTTAATCTTTCATAATATTCCATGCTATTTCTTGATTATGATATTTTATTTTTCTCATTCTCATTTTTTATTATTTTTATTTTTTATTATTATATTTTATTTTACTTTTAATTTTATTATTTTTTATTTTTATATTATTATTTTTATTATTATTTTTACTTTTTTTTTATTTATTTTTTTTATTTATATTTTTTATTATTATTTTTTATTATTTTTATTATTATTTTTTATTACTATTTTTTATTATTTTTTATTTTTTTATTTTTTTTTTTTTATTATTTTTTTTTTTTTTTTTTTTTTTTTTTTTTTTTTTTTTTTTTTTTTTCATTTATATACACACATTATATATTTTTATATTTCATATTTTTAGATATATAACCTGTAGTAATAAAATTAATAATTGCTTAAATTTGTACTTGCCGGAGCAGCGTCATTTTTTGTTGCTCTGATCCGTTTATGGCTCCATTCAAAAAATATCGGCTCCGGCTTCACCCAAAACCTTACGGCTCCATGACACCGGCTCCGACTACGCAGCCCTGATTAAAACTTAAAAGTGCATAAAAAATCTGTTTTACTTTAATAGGGTTAATAGGGCGTGAGGGTTAAGTGGGCTGGGGCAGACGAAGATTCACAACGTATCTTTTCCAGAAAATATTACGGTTATGTATCAATATTGGAGGTGAATGACATTAACGCACATAATATACTGTACAGTGTAGGGGAGAGGGGGGAAATCCATAGGTAAGCGTACTGCTTGAAGTACTGTCCAGTTGAATTGAAAAAGTTAATGCCGCATGACAACTGTAATAGTTTTTCCCGCCATCAGAAACGAATATAAAAGGAGCGAGTTATGAGGTTAACATAAGTTCAGCAAGCTAGGTGGTATCTACTGAATTTCCGTGATCAAGCTCACAGTTGGTTTTACAACAACAACTCTTTCTTTTTTGGATGTCTTGCTAACAATTAGATGAAAATTTCCATGCCCCCGACATAACACAAAACCCACTCATATACTTCATACATAACTGGTTATCCTGCATTCAGTTCGCCAAAAGATTGGAACATCTTGTCACAAATCCTCAGAGCTATTCTGTTTGTGTAGCTACAACCTTGGACCACAATTGGAAAAAATCAGAAAAATTTTATGGATATACTTATCCTCTCACTTTCACATAGAGCCCTCCACAGGCAGACACACTTCTTACCGGTGCCAGGGATCCGTGCTACCTAAGTATTTAATAATACCCGCAACTTCATTTTATAAAGCCACTTCTTCGGACGACTTTCACAGTGAGAGTAATAGTCCAAGTTGAAAAAACATGCGCAGCAGTACAAACAACTCCGTTCCAACCACCCCTGTATGATTACACATTAATGGCAGGAATGCTATGCCATGTATGGGCCATTGAATCTGAAGAGGAGAATCTTAAAACATCAAACACGACTGTCCTGACAACCCAATCTGCAATGGTTAATCATAAAACATTTTCACCATAACATAGACGACACATAGACAACATGATGTTATAGAAGTCATTAGAACACTGTCCGCAAGTTTCGGAGTTTAATATACAACAACAAAGACCTCATCATGAATACAATGGAAGGGGAGTTCAAACTGGATCATTTTGTTAAAAAATTTTTACTCACAGATAAAAAATGGCTACTCATGGCCAACAAGATTCGTCAACTACAACCAACTAATGAAACCGCCGAGCATCATACGTAGCCTTCACCTTGGATTTTCCACTTCCGATATATTGACAGTCAAAATTAAGACAAGAAAGTACTAGTCTTTTAATTTTTTTAAATCATTTTTTAGTGTCATTATGAATAAATTTCTTTTATACAGGGGATTTGCTTCGCACATAGTGCCAACTGCTGGATTTTTCACAGTTTAAAATATTATATAACTATATATATATAATATTATATTATATTATATATATATATATATATAAATAATATATATATATATATATATCTTATATATAAATATATATATATATATATATATATTATTCTAGAAAAATTTATTAATACTGTTAATTGTAATAGATAAAAATAAATAACAATTTTGTTATACAAATAATAATAATAATAATGATAAAATAAATAATAAATAATCATCATCATCATTAATAGCAATAACAATAATAAATAACCTCGTTCCATTGGAGATTCAAAATCCTTTGTGGATTCTTCTTCCATTTCCCGACCATTTCAAGGCAATCCCGTGATCTAAAATAAATTTCATGGTTGTTATAAAGCCACTCTTCCGCCCTCCTTCTGCAACCTTACAACTCACGCCTCATGTTTCATTTTTTATTTGAAGACAGTTAACAAAGCTGTCGGATCTTTGAAAGGAGTTGGAAGAGAACTTTTTAAAAATATTTTCTTATTTTCATTTTTAACGAAAATATTATTTTTATATATAAAAAAATTATTTTTAAATAATACGTGACTGGAAATGTTCACGCCTCTTTCTTCTTTATAAAAATTCCCCTAGTAATTCTCAAAACTTCCCCTAAATTATTCCAGTAAATTTTCTCCTCAAAATTTGTTAGGTAATATCGACTGACGTATATATATATAACACTTAAACATGAAATATGTTCTAAACGAAGAAAACACACATGTTTGTTCCCCTGTTGACATTCTCAATTTTAAGTAAAATGAATTTCTTTACTCTTAGTGTATATTTTAACCGAAAATAAAAGTTATTCATCAGATGTCTTCGCGGCCTCTTGTTCTTCTAAATCATCGATGACTAAAATTTTGTCCTTTTTTTCCGCCGGAAACAAATGGGCCGGAAATTGGTGTTGTGAATTATGAGGGAGAAGTTTGCGGCAATTTTGTTTATCATTCATTAGAGAACATTGTTTACGATTTTTCTTTTTCTATTTTCTTCTCAAAAATTACCTTTTCATAAAAGAGTCTCTATATATCTATATATATATATATATATATATATATAATATATATAGTATATAATATATATATAATATAATATCATATAATATAATAATAATATATATAGATATATATATATATAAATATATATTATATATGTATATATACATTATAACTATACATAGTATAATTAGTCAGTATAACTAACTATATATAGATATATCTATATAATAATATAGATATTATATTATATACTATATATAATAAATATAAATCTATATTAATATATATAATAGATAAATATAATATAGATAATATGTATATACTATAGATATATATTATATATTCATATAGGTAAAATAAACTAAAATATCATCACGTATCTATATCGTACATATATAAATTATATTTTATAATAATAAAAATGAATTTTTATTTTTAATTTATATATATAAATAATAATATTATAATTAGGTATATATTTAATATATAATATATAATATATAGATATATCCCTGAATATGTGTAGATGTGTGTGTGTGTATATATGGTCATTCTGTGATACACAGTTGGGATCCTTGAAACGAGAAAAAGGAATAAATAGTTAAATTCACAAGCTATTGTTGATAATTGATAAAACGGTAATTGTGACAAATGGCTACACGGGCATGATGAGCTCGCGAGAACTGATAGGAACTATGATCACAGATCATAAATCTGCGGAGGGGGACGTAATAATGACAACATGTAAATACACAAAACTGGTATTAATCCAAAGCCACTTAACAATTCCTCGTTCAACCTAAAAACTTAAAGATAGCCTGTCGAGTCAGTAGATCAGTTATATGGCATTGTTAAACCAATAGTCCGGCCCAGCATGATCCTATAGAGAAGCATCAGAGAGAAGAAGTTAGATCTGTAATTAGATGCAATTCACGGTGGCAGGATAAATCCGAAAAGGGAGCTAAGCAACCTCAAAAACCAATGCTTACATACATTAACTACTACACTACTTAATTTTAGGTAGACGCAAATTGAAGGGCTTGGTTAATAAATCAGTGTCTGATTAACAATATACCATCTATACCCCTCGCAATGATTAAGTCTGGTAGAACATAGTCCGAAGTTCGGCTCATACATCCTGTAGCCATCTTCACAAATCTTTTACAATCCTTAATGAATAGCTTAGTGAAAATTGTCAAAACTAGTTTTAATATTCACTTTTTCTCGTTCTTCGAAGACCGAACTGTCTATCAACAGAAGAATCATTATACACACACAACACGAATATAATAATAACTATGATATACTAATACTATATATATATAATGTATATTAAATAAATATATACTATAATATACTATATAATATATAATATATATATATAGTACTATACGTATATATATATATATAATATATATATATATTATATATATTAGTATATATTATATATATATATATATATATAATATATAATATATATTATATATATTATATATATTTATATATATATATATAGTATATAAGTATATATATATATATATATATATAGTATATTATATATATATATATTATATATATAGTGTATATATATATGTTATATATAAATATATATTATGATATATATATATATAATATATATAATATACATAATATGTAATATATATATATATCAATATATAGATATACTATATTATATATAAGATATACGATACATATATATTAGAATTAATGATGAACTTTATTACGAAAAGGAAATTATTATGCAGAAGAAAAGAGAAAAGAAAATAATTCCGTAAACAGATGTTTCTCTAATGGAATGATAACACAAAAATTGCACAGCAAACTTCTCCCTCATAATTCACAACACCAATTCCGGGCCCATGTGTGTTCCGGCGGAAAACAAAGGACAAAACATTTTAGTCATCGATGAGTTTAGGAAGTAACAAGAACAGGGCCGCGAAGACATCATGAGAATATACTTTATTTTCGGTTTGAGGGTACACTAATGTACAGAAATTCATGGTTCATCTTAACCGAGCAATGTCAACGAGGAAAACGACCCATGCTGTAAGACTTCGTTAAGACATATTTCATTTTAAGTGGTTATATCACTTAGTATACGCTGTCAGTCGATATGTACTAACAAATTTTGAGGCAGAACATATACTGGAATAAATTTCGTATAGGTTTTGAGGAGATACTAGGGGAATTTTATAAAGAGAAAGGCTGAACCATTGTCCAGTCACCGTTATTATTTAAAAATAATTCTAATTTTTCTTTAGGATTACATTCTTCCGTTAAACAATGAAAATAAGAAAATTATTTTATAAACAAGTCTCATCCAACTCCTTTGAAGTGGAATCGACGCCGTCCCTTGTCCGCATAGCAGGTCTTCGAAATACAAAAACTGAAACATAGGCGTCATCGAGTTGTAAGATTGGCAGAAGGAGGGCGGACAGATGGCTTATATAAAACAACCATGAAATTTATTTTAGATACGGATTGCCTTGAAATGTCGGAAATGAAGAAGAATCCACAAAGGAAACTCTTGAGATCTCCAGAGGACGATTATATTAATATCTGTATATGGCGTATAATGATGATGATGATTATTTAATAGTTTATTTAATATTATTATGATAATTATATTGGGATAACAAAATTGTTAGTGTATATTTAGCTCAATTACTTTAACAGTACTTTATAAATTTCTTTAGTAAGAATAAATTCTTCAAAATACTATATACATATATATAATATATATATATAATATAAATATATACTAATATATATATAGGGATATAGTATAATATAGTAATTATAATTAAAATATATAATTAATATAATATAAATATATATATATTAACCGTAGATATACTATATATATCTATTATATTAGTAATATATATCAAGTAATATTTTTAAAACTGTGACAAAATCCAAGCATGTTGGCACTATTGGTGCGTAGCAAATCCCCTGTGTATAAAGGAAATTTATAATTTCATAATGACACTAAAAAATGATCTTTAAAAAAATTCAAGACTAGTAGAGCTTTTTCTGTAGCTTAATTTGCACTTTGTTCAATAATGATCAGCAGACTGGGAAATCCAAGGTAAAGGCTACGTATGATGCTTGGCGGTTTCATTAATTGGTTGTAGTTGACGAATCTTGTTAGCCATGAGTTGCCATTTTTTATCTGTGAGTAAAATTTTGTTAACAAAATGATCCATTTTGAACTCCCCTTCCATTGTATTCATGATGAGGTCTTTGTTGTTGTATATTTAAAAACTTTCTGTAAACTTGCGGAGTGAGGTGTTGTTAATGACTTCTATAACATCATGGTGTCTTGTGTCTGTGTTATGGTTGAAAATGGTTCTATGTTTAACCAATGCAGAGTGTGGGTTGTCAGTGGACAGGTCGTGATTATGTTGGTACTTTGTCCTCTTCAGATCAATGGTTTCACCTACATGGGTCCTGGGGCATTTCCTGCATTTAATGTTGTAAATGCGAGGGATGGGTTGGGAAGGAGTTGTTTGGTGCTGCTGCAGCATGTTTTTCAACTTGACAATACCTCTCACTGGTTGAAGGTCGTCCGGAAGAAGGTGTTTATAAAGATGAAGGTTGTTCGTGGATATAATAAAATACTTTAGGGGGAGGATGGAGGGTCCCTGACACCGTTATAGAAAGTGTGTCTGGCCTTGTGGAGGGCTCTATGAAAGATGTGAGGAGGATAATGTAGATCCATAAAGATTTTACTGATTTTTTGCAATTGTAGGTCCAAGGTTGTAGGGCTGCACAAACAGAAAGCTCTAAGGATTTGTGACAAGATGATTCCCATCTTTGTGGCGAACGAATGGCAGGAGTACCAGTTTGTGTAAGAGTCTTTATGACTGGGCTTTCTGTATATGTCCGTGGTGGCATGGAAATTTTCACCTAATTGGATCAAGACATCCAAAAAAAAAAGAGTTGTTGTTGAAAAACTCTACTGTGAACTTGATCGACGGAATCTGGTTGTTAAGGTCGGTTAATAGGGTGTGAGGGTTGAGGTGGACTGGAAGCATGACAAAGATATCATCAAAGTATCTTTTCCAAAAAATATTACGGTATGTATCATGTTGAAAGATGAACCGGGATTCAAAAAGCTCCATGAAGATATTGCTCAGTGTAGGGGAGAGGGGGGAACCCATAGGTAAGCCGTAAACCTGCTTGAAGTACTGTCCGTTGGAGTTCTATATCCAAAATGCACGAGAGAATGTTGTCCGATCTAAGATCAAATTGAAGGAAAATTTGTATTGCTTCAAACTTCTTTTTTGCAACGAAAAAGTCGGTTAGTAGAGGCCTCTGCGTTATTAATATGGTGCTTTAGTAATTCCTCCTGCCAAGGAGCGAAAATGTAGTGATCATGATTGAGTAAATGGTTACTAAAAAGATTATGTGGCAAAATTCTGTCAGCCAAACCTCTCCTAAGCAAGCACTTGTAGGATTTCGATTTGTTAGCCCTATAAATGGACTCAATATTCTGTAAAATAAGTAACTGTAGCCATGGTTGGCTAGTGAAAATAAGATCAATATCAACTTGGCAATGATTTAAACAAGTATTATTAAGTAATTTTTTTTTAAATTGCTAAAAATCCCGCAGTTGGTACTATAATATTGTATGATATGCTCACTTGTAAAAAGAAATATTTGCCTACTAAATTTCTCAAAACCATAACCTTACTGAAAAATAACAATGAGTTACATATTACTCACGCCGATAAGGGAAACAAAATAGTTTTAGTGAATAAATATGATTACATAGAGAAGGCAATGTTGCTTCTGTCGAATGCCGATACTTACGCTTCCCTTAATAAGGACCCACTTCCAGAATCACAAAGAAGATTTAAACAGAAATTAAAGTCCTTGCTTACCGATCATTCAGACATCTACAACCACCTGTTCGTTTATTTACCCAAATTACCAAAATTTTTTGACATACCGAAACTATATAAGAACGATTTACCGCTAAGACCAATCATTTCCAACATAGATTGTGTCTCATATAAACTAGCCAAATTCCTTAATAAACAACTGGCACCCCTCAGAGGCAATATTTCTCAAGCTCATCTAAAAAACAGTTATGATTTTGTTACATCCCTGGAAAAAATAGACTTTCAAAACAAAATCTTCCTCAGCTACGATGTCTCAGCCCTTTTCACGAGAGTTCCCGTAGATACCACCTTAGCTTGGCTGGAACTTTATGTCACCTCTAATTCAGTCTCCTTTGATATTCCGTTCCACATCCTGAAAGAACTGATTACACTAGTCATGCAGCATAACCTTTTCCAATTCAACGGAAAGTACTTCAAGCAAGTATACGGCTTACCTATGGGTTCCCCCTCTCCCCTACACTGAGCAATATCTTCATGGAGCTTTTTGAATCCCGGTTCATCTTTCAACATGATACATACCGTAATATTTTTTGGAAAATATACGTTGATGATATCTTTGTCGTGCTCCCAGCCCACCTCAACCCTCACACCCTATTAACCTACCTTAACAACCAGATTCGGTCAATCAAGTTCACAGTCGAGTTTTCCAACAACAACTCTCTTCCTTTTTTGGATGCCTTGATCCAATTAGATGAAAATTTCCACGCCACCACCGACATATACAGAAAGCCTACTCATATAGACTCATACACAAACTACTACTCCTGCCATTCGTTCGCCACAAAGATGGGAATCATCTCGTCACAAATCCTCAGAGCTTTCCGTTTGTGCAGCCCTACAACCTTGGACCCACAATTGCAAAAAATCAGGAAAATCTTTATGGATCTACATTATCCTCCTCACATCTTCCATAGAGCCCTCCACAAGGCCAGGCACACTTTCTATAACGGTGTCAGGGACCCTCCGCCCCCCACCCTTAAGTATTTTAATATAACCATGAACAACCTTCATCTTTATAAACGACTTCTTCCGGACGACCTTCAAACGGTGAGGGGTATTGCCAAGTTGAAAAACATGCTGCAGCAGCACCAAACAACTCCTTCCCAACCCACCCCCTGCATTTACAACATTAAATGCAGGCAATGCCCCAGGACCTATGCAGGTGAAACCATTGATCTGAAGAGGAGAAAGTACCAACACAAACACGACCTGTCCACTGACAACCCAAACTCTGCATTGGTAAAACATAGAACCATTTTCAACCATAACATCGACAGACACAAGACAATATGATGTTGTAGAAGTCATTAACAATACCTCACGCCGCAAGTTTACAGAAAGTTTTTTAATATACAACAACAAAGACATCATCATGAATTTAATGGAAGGGGAGTTCAAACTGGATCATTGTTAACAAAATTTTACTCACAGATAAAAATTGGCAACTCATGGCCAACAAGATTCATCAACTACAACCAACTAATGAAGCCGCCGAGCATCATACGTAGTTTTCACCTTGGATTTGACAGTCAGTCGATCATCATTGAACAAACAAATTAAGAACAGAAAAGATTCTAGTCTTTAATTTTTTAAAATCATTTTTAGTTATTATGAAACAAAGTTTCTTTTATATTTTGGGTTTTTTTTGCCTCTCTCTCTCTCTCTCTCTCTCTCTCTCTCTCTCTCTCTCTCTCTCTCTCTCTCTCTCTCTCTCTCTCTCTCTCTCTCTCTCTCTCTCTCTCTATCTCTCTCTCTCTCTCTCTCTCTCTCTCTCTCTCTCTTTATATATATATATATATACTATATATATATATATATATATATATATATATATATATATATATATATATATATATATATATATATATATATATATATATATATATATATACATATATATATATATATATATAATATATATATATATATATATATATATATATATATATATATATATATATATATATATATATATATATATATATATATATATATATATATATATAAAAAGAGAAATATATATATATATATATATATATATATATATATATATATATATATATATATATATATATATATATATATATATATATATATATATATATATATATATATATATATATATATATAATATATATAAAGAAATCGATGCAGAATAAAACAAAATCAATAGAACCAAAGCATCAGCGCATGCGTTCATCTTCATTAAAGAAAATGTTCTTTTGATGGATAACAAAAGAAAAAAAAAGTAAATTAAAAAATTTCATGAAGGGCTAGGTAGCATTATTTCTTTGGGCTGCGCCAAATTTTCACCCCACCTAAAAATGGACATAAAATTCTTAATTTTCAGCCAATTTTGATAGGAAAAAAAAGAAAACCGCAGCTTTTTCTGACGTCTAAAACGTCGTTTTCGAGTGTGTTTCTGTGTCTGCAGTTATTGTTTTGGTATTTTCATTTTTTGAAAATCTATGTTTCTGACATTTGTCGAAACTCCTCCTACAATTTTTTTCGAAATGACTTCAAACTTGAAATATACAAAGATTGAACTATTATCTAAATTATGTATAGGAACAAAATTTTGATATTTGACCCCATATCTGAGCAATGGTCGATTTTCGAAAGATACTATTTTTGGGTTTTCAAGTTGGAAAATTGGGATATTTTTTTCTGTTTATCCGATCTGCCTAACATTTCCAGGACATTTGTAGTTGGGGGAGCATGGCAGGATTAAGGGGAGGACCAAAGGGGCCCGGGCCCTGGGCTACCCACTAAAAGAGGGCCTCCAAGCCTGCCACCAATATAGGCAATAATATTTTTCTCTAGAATATTTTTCTCTAGAAAAAAGGACCACTTAATATTATTATTTATCGCAATAAAGTAAAAGTTATCATTATTCATTTTAAATCATGTTGTAAACTTGTGTATCTTACGCGCTTCTAAATCAGTCAGCCACAGACATCGCACTTCTTTGAAAAGCTGTTCGTATTATAAGGGAGTGGAAAGGATTGACATTTCAAATTTATTAAACTTATGATATTTAATATTTTAATATTATAATATTCTTAAGCGTGTCACAACAACGCGTTGGTCCTCCAGAGCTGACGCAACGAAAGGCACTTAAGCATGACTATCAGCAGATTAAGAATGTACTGAAACAAATTGCTGATGACTGTGAAGAAAAAGCGTGTGTACGCTGTGAAGCAGAAGGACTGTTAATACAGATAAATCAGCTTGAAATGGGTATTTGCACCACCTTCTAGAAAGATCTCCTGCAAAGAACAGATGCTAATAGTAAAAATCTACAACACGCAAAACTCCATCTAAATACTGCTGTGGTGTCACTGACCAGCTTAAAAAACTCGTCGCATCAAAGCGTGACACTCCTTCGACACCTATGAGAAGCCAGGCGAAGAGCTGTCTGGTTCAACAGAGTATGTGCAGACGAAAACTCGATACAAGCGCCGCAACGGGAGTCTTAACCCATTGGATTATGGTCATGCAAAAGAAGTACAACTCAGCCCTTCTGAAAAATACGGAACAGAAACTCTTTCTTGCCTCTTATTGATTAGTTTATCGCTCCTCTCGACCAACGCCTGCTAGCATATACACATATATCAAGCAAATTTAGCTTTTTTAGTCATCTGAAAGAGCAGCTCGTCAGGTCTTATCCAGATGACTTGTATATTACATTTATTGATGAACTGTGTCAGTTTGTAACATTTGCCAATATCTTCACAGACGAGGAGCCAAAAGATATCAGCACTGAGCTTTTCCTGTACAGACTTATCATAGACAAGATTGTGCAGGACACTTTCCAAAACATTGAGATAGCTCTACGGATATACCCTATTTTGATGGTATCAGACTGTAGGGGCGAGCTCTCCTTCTCAAAGCTCAAATTAATTGAGAACCGATTACGGACATCCATGAAGCAGGAACGATTTGTAAATCTGGCTATCATGAGCATCAAGTCAGATATACTGCGAAAATTGGACTTCAGTGACATCATCAGCGACTTTGCCGCCCAAAAATCAAGAAAAGTGTCTGGACTGTAGTGATTATAACTCCATCCATTTTCTGATTTAAATTAAATTATTTTAACTGAATTTCTCTGAGCAAATAAATTTAGCACGAACACCTTCCGTTCATTTAATTTCGTGTTTTTGCATTACATATTGCCCCCATTGAAACAATGGGCCTCCCACCATAATAAGCCCCAGCCCCCAGGCCACCCACATCCTTAATCTGGCCCTGCGGGGGAGATACACATTTTTTATTTACATAATTTCTTTGTATATGCAGTAGTTTTGGATTTGTTCTTGGAACAAATTTTCCAAAAAAAAAAAATTCTTTGCAGCTATTCACATGAAAGCATTAAAAAAAAATGAGATAATTTTTTCCCGTGAACTGGTTTGGTTTAGATCATCTGTTTGTATACCAAACTTTGGTATACAACCAGATGATCTAAATAAAATATGTGCCTCTTTCATGTTCTGAAAATTTCATATTGAGAAGACAAATAATAAAAAAAGATATAGGGATTTTCCCTTTATGAAATGCCTTTTTTTTGCATTTCACAAACGAAAATTCGCGATATCTTTTATTTGTCCTATCAATATGAAATTTTAGATAATGTGTAATTGGTCCAGATACATGAATTTTTTTTAACACTTTTATTATTTTTCTTAAATTATTTATAGAAATAAAAATATTTTAATGTACAAAAATTAGAGACTAACTTTTTTATTTAACCGCAAAGATAGCAGGAGTCGGGGTCTCTCGGCCTTCCGGGGGAACGACAGGGTAGGACTATTTCCCCACATATTTTATTTAGATCATCGGTTTATATGCCAAACCGTTTTGCCTCTACTCACGAGAAAAAAAATAATATTTTGCAATTTTGTTTAATGTTTTCATGGGAATAGCGGTAAAGCTGAATCTTACAGACATAAACTAATATGATATTTGGATTCAGCGCAATAAATTACATAAGAAACAATTATCGGGTCATCAAACCATAGTTTAATAATTAATCTTTCTAATTATATCAACTGAAACAAGATGAAAAGATGTTATTAGGATATGGGTTATCATTCGCCTTAGAAACTCAAGATAATAGTTTACAATTTCTTAACAATTTCGATAACTGGTCAAAGTTTAATAAAGATACTTCGATTAATCAAGATATACTGAAGGGCATACTTCTTAATGAATTAGCAAGTGATAAACAACAGATAAAACTTCCAAAAAGATTTTATACAGCCATGATGGCGTTAAAGAAAAACAAAGATATAGTGATCACTAAAAGTGATAAAGGTAATCAAACTGTAGTTATGAATTATTAAGATTATATAACTTAATGTAATAATAATTTGTCTGATACAAATACCTATATCAAAATCAATAATAACCCGCTTAAAAACTTGCATATTAACTTCAACATAAAACTTAAATCTATTTGTAAACATTTACCAGACATTCATACTAATAACAAATCTCATATGACGAATCTAGCTCAATTCTATGGTTTACCTAAGTTACACAAACAGAATCACCCCTTACGTCCCATCATCTCCAAGATTAACTGTGTCACCTATAAACTTTCTTCTTGGATCTCTTCTCAGCTGAGACCTTTAATTGGAAAAATTTCACCTTCTCATCTAACTAACACTTATGATTTCCTACAACGCTCGCATAAACTCAATCCCCATACACACCAATTTCTAAGTTTTGACGGAGCTTTTCTCTTTACGTCTTTTCCTGTTCCTTTCACTTTAGATCTTTTAGAAAAATACTTGCAAGAAAACAATATTACTCTCAATCTTCCTTTTCCTATTCTCAAAGAACTCATACTTCTCAATCTTGATCACAGTTTTTTCGCTTTCAACAACCTATTTTTCAAACAGACATATGGACTAGCTATGGGTTCTTCCTTTTCTCCCAATCTAAGCAATATCTTTATGGAATTGATTGAATTCTACTATATTCTCAATCATAGTCTTTTGTTTGAGTCAACATGGCTTCGCTATGTGGACGACATATTCTGCTCCATTCCTAAAACTACTAACATTAATGATATTTTACGACACATTAACGATATACACTCTTCCATCTCTTTTACACATGAACTCCCTCACAATTCCTCTCTCCCTTTTCTAGATTCTCTTGTTTCTTGGAAAAATTATTCTCATCTTTCCTTTTCAGTTTATAGAAAACCAACTTCTCCTTCTACATATATACATTGGTTTTCCTCACACACATACAACACCAAATTAGCTACACTTACTTCACTATATCTTAGAGCACTACGCATATGTTCTTCTCCTAATTTATTATATGAGACACAATTTCTTTTCTCTTCTTTTACTAAATTAAAATATCCACAACATGTTATCAATTTATCATTTAACAAAGCAAAGAAAAAATATTATAATAGTAACCCCCTAGCACAGAACACACCTTCTCATATCTTCCCATTCCCTATAAAATTAACCCTAATATCAAACAACATTTACCTAAAAATATTCAGTTTGTTAAAAATAACACAATTCCCCTTAAACGGATATTTAAACCCCCTAAAAGTAATAATCAGTCAACTCGGTGCATTTATATCCTGCCTTGATTGCTCTGCGGTATACATTGGTGAGACCAACGA